>PVIY010001441.1:0-28258 GCA_004026745.1 Myrmecophaga tridactyla | reverse complement strand
GTAAACCCTGAATTTATCAGCCTTTCTTGAGTGAAGGTAGCCTCTTGTTGGTGCCTTGATTTGGACATTTTTATAGACTTGTTTTAATTGGGACATTTTCTTGGCCTTAGAACTGTAAACTAGCAACTTATTAAATTCCCTTTGTTAAAAGCCATTCCGTTTCTGGTATATTGCATTCCGGCAGCTAGCAAACTAGAACATAGTGACATGCAGGTTTTTTAGGACCAGAACAAACTCAACTAGGTCTTCTTAGTTCTCTGTCCTCTTACTCGAGGGCCAGCACCCAGTGCTTCTAAATATATTCTAATTTTTTCCCCAGCTCTACCTGCTAATAAAACTACCAGGGTTTTTTCAGACCCTCTTTCTCTTTGAATGAAAAAAAAGATCATGTCAACTTTTCTCTTATTCATCTATTAACACATAAAGATCACCACATGGCAATAATAATGGGGTAATAAGTAATAAAAACAGAGATCAGAGGAAAAGAATGTCTGTACATGTATAGGCCATATGGAGGTAGGCCATATGGAGAAGCACACTCTCTCACCCCTTCCTAGTCTCCCTCCATCCTGCTAAGATTTTCATTGGCTGTAAAAATACATCACATTTGTCATTCAACAGTTTACTGAGTGCTCTCACTCACATGATTTTATTTTGGTGCCTTTGTTGTTTGTTCCCAGGTGCTCCATGTTCCTAAACTCACGCCCTTTCCAGATGACTTCCATTGCAATCCCAGCTCATCCCCTTACCAATGCCCATCCTTTGAACCAAATTCACTTTCGGTCTCTCATAATTGATACCTTTTTGACTTACACCTTCATTTCTCTTAAAATCTCTCTTTGTTCAATTATACTCCCTCTATGAAGCCTTACTACCTTGAAAATCCTCAAAAGGAAAGCAACCACTTCTCTGTTAATCTTAGCATATTTTTCTTACTTTGGTGGTCTTACATAGTGGTAATTCTCTTTCAATACTGATAATATGTGACAGGATTAAAGATCTAGGTGAATTCAATTAGGAAAGAATAATCTTTTCCACAAATGGTGATATTCAAAGGCAATAATAATAATAATAATAAGTTGTAACTCCACTTCATAGCATATACAAAACTCAAAATAGAACAAAGACCTAAGGGTAAGAACCAAAACATAAAAATCTTAGAAGAAAATGTAGGTGTATATCTTTGTGACTTTAGATCAAGAAATTGTTTCTTAGATATGACACTAAAGCACAACCAACTAAAAAGAAACAGGTAAATTGGAATTTAAATTTTAGAACGTTTGTGTTTTAAATGATACTAGTTTAAAAGTTAAAAAAAACAACACAATGGGAGAAAATATTTGCAAATCCTCTATCACACAAGGGACTTGTAATCAGAATATATAAAGAACTCTTAGAGTTCATCGATAAAAAGAAAAATAATCCATTTGAAAATAGGCACAAGACTTGAATAGATAGTTCTCCAAAGAATACATACAAATGGCCAATAAGCACATGAAAAAATGTTCAATATCATGAGACATTGGGAAAATGCAAATCAAAATCACAATGAAATATTTCTCCACATCCACTAGGATGGCTATTACCAAAAAATGGAAAATAACAGGTGTTAGTGAGGCAGTGGAAATACTTTGTGCATTGCTGATAAAAGTAAAATGGTGCAGCTACTCTGGAAAATAGCCTCAAATAATGAAATATACAGTTACTATGTGACCTAGCAAATTCACTCCTAAGTATACCAAGAGAATTGAAAAGATATGTTCACATGAAAACTTGTAACCAAACATTCATCGTAGCATTATTCACAATACCCAAAAAATGAAACAGCCTAGTTCATCAGCTGATGAGTACATAAAATGTGGGATATCTGTACAATGGAATACTATTCAGTAAGGAATGAAGTACTAATGCAACAATGATACAATATAGATGAACCTGAAAACATTATGCTAAGTGAAAGAAGACAAACACAAAATGCCATGTGCTGTGTGATTCCATTCAAATAAGATGTCAGGATAGGTGAATCCACAGAAGATAGAGAGTAGATTAGTGATTGCCGGAGTCTGGCAGGAGGGAGAAATTGGAGTTAACTGCTTAATGGAGATGGGATTTCTTTTGAGGTGATGAGTGTTCAACAATTAGATAGTGGTGATAGTCATACAGTTCTGTGGACAAACTGAAAATACTGAATTGCAAATTTTATATTATGTGAATTAAATTTAATAAAAAAAGTTCTGACAGCTCAACCAAAAGAGAGTCAAATAATCTACATCAAATATCGGGGGGAATAAAGTGCTTTTTCAAGAAAGTGTGTTTTAATTTGTATTGTGTATTAAGCTTGATGAGGAACTTGCAATTTTCTGAAAATAAAGTACTTTTTACAGACTTCATAAAATCAATTTTAGATGGCCTAAAACCAGATATTGGGATCCCTAATAATTAAGGTGAATCTCAAAATAATTATGCTGATGGAGAAAAACAAACAAAAATGAGTACATACTATATGATTTAATTTATATAAAAATCTAGAAAGTGCAAAGAAGTCTATAGTGACAGAAAACACATCGGTGATTGCCCTGGAATGGGGCAGAGGTGGGTTGGGGTGAGAGGGAGAAATTACAAAGAAGCACAAAGAATCTGGGTGATGGGTATGTTCACTATCTTGATTGTGGTGATAGTTTAATGAGTGTCAAAACTTATCCAAATGCAAGTAAAAACATGCGGTTTATTTGTATGTCAATTATACCTCAGTAAAGTGGTTTTAAAAAAACAAAAGAATGACAGCAGAAGGGAAATATTGAAGTATTTGAAAAGTTCCTAAGCCAATAATTCACTAGTTGGAGAGAGAAAAGCAAAATTAAATGATATTTTATATATTAACGTATTAAATATATTATAATGTAGTTAATAAATATATGCAATTTAATACATTTATTATATAGTAATATATTAAATACATTTTATAACTAAACTCAGTATTGTGCAAATTGTGTTTTACTACCCACTGTCTGTAGTTTAGTCAATCCATGCCCAGTTGAGGAGTGTTCATTTCATTGAAGGGTAGTAGCAAGTTGCTAGGGCTTTCAATGAGAGAGAATGAGGGAAAAAAATATCCTGAATCTTTATCTACAACTGGAACTAATCTTTAGCCTTTTGGGTGCTTATGGAGTGAAGCTATCTGGAGTTTTGTCATAAGAACCAACTTTGAATATCTGCAAGTGGAGGTATGACCAGATAAGTCCCAAGTGCCAAAGACAATTGTGCATTATGGCAACATTTACACATTTTAGCCACTTAGTTGGGATGATAGCACTTCCAGCATAGATCCTATTATCACTATCACCATTATCACTATGACAAAACCACTGGTTTTTAACTCCTACATCCCAACACTCAATCTGTAGTTTGCATATATTGATACTCATCATGGATATTTGCTTTGTAGCTAAGTTTGGAGAGGTAGGTTTGGTTCGGAAAATGTAGCAGTGAACAAGAGAGGGTAAAAATGAATGGTAGGGCATCTGTTCTAGATCTAACCCCTTTGATTTAGGTTGAGTCCGGAGATGCATAAGACTGGTAACCAGAAGCTGATGGAAAAGTTCATAAGTTATTTAGTGAGATTCTGCCCACTATCAGAGGTGCTTTGGGCCCTACATGACAGAGGCCACCTCGGAGATGATGAGGAGACAATTTATTTCCCCCAATTGAGTGTGAACACCAATACTATCCTTGTGGCTTGTGGATTCATGGATTTAAAAGCACCCAGGGACAGTCCCTTTGGGCCAAGCATGGGTGTCCAGTGACAGACATATTCGTCAATGGGATAGGTAGACAATTTGGAGTATTTCCAGGAGAAAGAACTAGGCTATTCCAAGTGATGATGGATTTTGACTGAAAATAAAAAAGCTTACTGAGTACTTTGCAATATAATAGGACTCTTTGAGAGTGGACTTAGGTTCCTGCTATTAATAAAACAAGGCTTTGAGCCATTGTTATTTGAACTCTAAAAGTTAACTAATAAATAAGATGATTTATTAGTCAAAGCCTAGAGGGTCCTGGTTGTACATGTTGCAGACTTACCTCTTCCAGGGAGTCTGTAAATTCTAATTAGGGGGGGTCTATGCCTTATTCTTCTTTGTGTCTTTCTTTTACTATGCTTAGAACAAAGTAGGCATTCGCATATTTTTTATTCAATGTTATAAGTTAGGAAAGAAGTGTGGAAGAATGTAAGGAAGGAAGATCCCCTCATGCATGATTACAGAGAATAATACAAATAGATATAAAGACTCAGAGTACATGAAGTAAAAGGGGGAGTTTATCGAATTTCTAGTGTTTGCTCTTTAAATTACTTATATCAAAAATTCAAGTAGAATAACAAATGATGAGAAAAGTAAATTATAAACCTTAAAATACAGTTCCATTAAAATACCTGAATCCATTGCTTAGCATAGAAGGACTAGAGTGGTAGAAAATGAATTATTTCTTGTCTTCAATTTTGTCCCCAGAAATTCGTTTCCTACTTCCCCATCTCTTAATGTGTACCTTGATGTCACAAGTGATCACTACCTCTACACAGCAACAATCAGAATGAGGAAAGATAATATGAGTCAATGAAAATAAATAAAAGGAACATTGGGTAAGTAAGAGTGGATGAGAGGGAACTGGTAAAAATTGATGTTCAGATATGCTTGAGAAATGAAGTGATGATGCGTTAATACTCTGAAGGAATCTGGCACTCATATCACAACTCTCCCTACACGACCCTACTGTCCCACAAACTCATGCTCAGCAAAGTTATGTGTACAGTTAAGAAAAAGAGATCTACCATTCAACTGGTACTTAAGATCAGTTCAGAGACCATAGGATCCACTGGAAATGATCTCACAGGAAGAACGCCTCCCCAGAGGCAGCTGTGAGGTCCAGCTCCTTGAGCAACTGCAGTGACAGTCCTTCCTGGGCCCTGCCTAGGCGTCCTGACTCTGCCATGGGCACCAGACTCCTGTGCTGTGTGGTCCTTTCACTGCAGATGGCAGGTGAGTTTTGGGCTAAATGGATCAGCATCACTGGGCTTTTTTTGTGGCTCTTTGTCTTCTTCTGTAGGTGTGTCTCAAAGATACCATGGACTTCCATGTTACCCAAAGACTTTTTTTTTGAAAGGTAACAATATTTATATAAAAACAAAACACAAAATCCATGTGAATTTTTAATGAACACAGGAGACCTAAAGATTTCTTTATGATAAGACATTCATTCCTCTGCCAGTAAGCCTCTGTCTCATGCAGTCTGTTCTCCTCTGAGGTCCCACCAATGCTGGCGTCACCCAGAACCCAAGAAACCTGATGATGGGGAGAGGACAGGGGGCAACAATGAGATGCAGCCCAGTGAAAGGACACAGTCATGTCTACTGGTATCGACAACTCCCAGAGGAAGGTTTGAAATTCATGATTTACCTTCAGAAAGAACAAATCATAGACAAATCAGGAATGCCAACAGAACGGTTCTTTGCTGAATTTCCCAAAGAGGGACCAAACATCTTAAAGATCCAGCTGGCCGAGCCAGCAGACTCAGCAGTGTACTTCTGTGCCAGCTCCTCATCCACATCAACGCAGAGTGACACGGCCCCAGTGCACAAACATCCTGCAGGCCCAGAACAGGAAGCAGTAGTGGGCTGGGGAAAGGAGGCAAGTTACTGCATAGCACACAAGCCAGCTACAAGGCACTTTGGGGTATGGAGATGGAAGTGGGTGGGGGGGAGGTCTGTAGAAATGTTATGTTCCCGTACTTGGGAACTAAGACTTTGCCATGCCAAAAATGTAAGGAAGTTTTTAGATAGACACAATTTATCAGGTTAAGCATTTAATAGCTCTCTTCCTTTCACTCCACGCAAGTTCTATGTTACGTGCTTTAAATATATAATTTAAATCACCCCTGAAGACAATCAAGCAAAGAAAGTGGCTATAGGAGTTAAGTTTTCTTTCTCAAACTCAAAAAATTCTAGTGGATGACCGAGACAGAATCAAACTCATGTCTGCCTGGCTGAAAGAGTTCTGATTTCTATACCATGCCTTGTACCCTCTTATTCTTTTAGCACAAACTTTGTTTTGTTCTTCTTCTAATGCTTGGGAGGGTATGTTTGAATTCTTGGATTAGGAACTCCTGCTATGGGATATCTGGAAATAGAGAAAGAGACAAACTTGTCTGGAATTTAGGAGAAAGTCTGAACCAAAGATATTATTCAATAGAAAATGTTTCCCTCAGGTTTTTGTCATTTCAAGGAATAATTTTTTTATTCTGATCACTTAAAAGATTTGGGGAGCTTAAAGAAAAGTGATTATTATTTGCTTTCATGAAACAATATCAAAATCAAAAAGCAGACAAATGAAAATTCATTCTAATATATGGGTAACAAGTCAGTCCATTTTCGCCAGCATGACTATAAACTGTGCTACTCCACTGTGTTCACAAGGTACAATTTAACCCATCAAGGGCCATAAAAACAAGGTGAGTATTTTCTCACAATCTCCTCCATGACTATCTCTAGAGTCCCAGAGAATGCTTACACAGGCCGTTAAAAGACACTAGTTGTTTCAGCTCTGCACCTCACTCTGGAATACTGAACCAAGTTTTTCTGCGGGTCAGTTTTTCTGGGATCTTGCCACATGGTCCATGTGTGACCCTGCCAGACCACTGTCCTGCTGGACCCTGGGTCCTGTTAGTGACCTCTGCTAATGCCCCATTGGCTCCTGAAGGGGACTAGGCTCTCATGTTCAAGGGATTAAATACGGATACACGTGCGGATGTTGCCACTTCTGTTCTTTGTTTTTCCTCTATAGCATCACTAAGAAATAACACAATCTGCTGATTTTGCAACATTTTGAGTATCTGATTTTTTTTATCTTTCTCTGTGCTTACCTAAAAATTTAGGATTTTGTGTTTTATTGTTGTTTGCTATTCTTTGCAAGTTCTAAAGCTAAAAGTTGGCGTTAGAGCATCTACTTTCTCATCCTGCTATATGTGATTTGCTATTTGTTTTAAATATATATTTATGCATACAGTTGATCCTCATTATTCATGGATTCTGTAGTTGTAAAATCGCCTGCTCCCTAAAATTTATTTGTAACTCCAAATCAATACCAACAACCCTTTCCGTTCTGGTCATTAATAGACATTCACATGTGCAAAGCAACAAAAATTGTGAGTCTTTCATGTGCATGCTCACAGCTGAGGTTGAACAAGACACTTCTAGGCCTTTCTGTTCCAGCTCTCATGCTGTAAATAAGTGTCATTGTCACAGTATTTTTGGGTCACACTTTTCACATTTCTGTGCTTTTTTTGCTGGTGATTTCCCAGTTTAAAATGGCCCACAACATAGGAATACTAGACAGTATGTCAGGACTAAGTGCAATAAGGCTGTGATGCGCCTTATGGAGAAAGAGTTCAATGTTAATGAATCAACAATATGTATTGAATAAGGTGTCTTTAAACAGAAACACACATAAAACAAGGTTATGTATTAAAGAGTTGATAAAAATGTTGGGGTTTACAGGACCCTACCCCTGTATTTCCTTTGGAGCAATAGTTCAGTATTTGATAATCTAGTGTTTGTTGCAACTTTATAGGATAAAACTATTGCAAATAACAAGAATTGATGGGCCCTGGGAATATATCACTGCACAAGACATAAATGTCTTTGTTGTTTTTTTCGGTTTGCTAATGCTGCTGGAATGCAATATACCAGAAATGGATTAGCTTTTATGAAGAAGACTTATTAGGTTACAAATTTACAGTTCTAAAGGTTGCAAAAATATCCAAATTAAGGCATCAACAAGAGGATACCTTCACTCAAGAAAGGCCAATGGCGCCCAGGGTTTCTCTGACACTTGAGAAGGCACAGGATGACATCTGCCGTCCTCTCCCAGCCTCTGGTTTCCTGCGGCTTTCTCAGCTTCTGTTGTCTCCAGGGGCACCCACACTCTGCCTCTCCAAACATCTTTGTCCTGGTTTCATCTCTGCTCTCTGTGTCAGCTCTGACCTCTCTCTCCGTGAGTTCTTTTAAGGACTCCAGTAAACTAATGAAGACCCACCTTGAATGGGTAGGGTTACATTTTCATGGAAATCATCTAATAACAAAGGTCCCACCCACAATAAATCTGCACCCACAAGATTGGGTGGGTGCATGGCTTTTCTGCGGTACATAACAGTTTCAAACCAGTACATTCTCATTCTCATGGAGCTTACATTCTAATGGGAAAAAACAGAAAATAAGAAAATAAATATACAAAACAATTTCAAATAGTGATATATTTTGAATAATATAAAATCAGATGATGGAGCAAAGTAACGAGGGTTATGTGGCAAAGTAGAAGCCTTTAGGATGAAATTGCACTTGAGCTGAACTGTCAGTAATAAAAAGGGGTCAGCTTTGCAAAGAGCAAAAGGCAGAGTATTTTGAGCAAAGAAAACTTCAAATGCTAAAACCTCGAGGTAAAAATAAACTAGGCATATTGGAAAAATTGAAAAGCTAGAGAAAGTCGAATGGTAAGAAATGAGACATAAGCAGGAACTTAGTCACATAGAGCTTTCTTGGCCTTGATAAGGAATCTGAGTTTGATTCAAAATAAAATGAGAGGGGGCTTCTAAGCATGGGGAGCAATGACTGACATACATTTTTTAAAATGTTTTATTTTGAGCTAATTTTAGACTTATAAAATCCTTTTGAAAATAGTACAAAGTTCCTTTATATCCTTAACTCCTCTTCTAGTAATGTTAATATGCTACTTAACCACAGTAAAATTATCAAAACAGGAAATTAACAGTGGAATAGTATTGTCTAACTACAGATCTTACTCAAATTTCACAAATTCCCACGATGTAATTTTTCTCTTTCACGATCTTATTTGGTATTCCATATCTGATTTACTTGTCTTTTCTCCTTAGCCTTTCCCAGTCTGTAACGGTTACTCAGTCTTTCCTTGGCTTTTATGATCATGACACTTGTGAAGAGTACCAATGAGTTATTCTGAGTTTGTCTAATTTTGTTTTATGATCTGGGTGAGATTGTGCTTTTGGGGCAAGAGTGCCACCGAATGATGTGTCCTCAGAGCATCATATCAAGGGGTTCATGATGCTCATGTGTCTTATTCCGGTGATATTGGCTTGATCTCCTGGCTAGCATGGTGTCCGTGGTTTCTCCACTGGGTTATTCCATTCTTTCCCTTCCATGTTGATAAGAATTTGGGCAGAATTACTTTGAGTCTATGAAATTCCTGTTTCTCCTCAAACTGTCGTGTTAATTTTAGTAACCACCAGTGGCTCTTCTCTACAATCCGTATTACTGTCGTTTTTGCTTAATGGTGATTTCTATGCAAAGCCTCACACACAACGTTATTTGAGGACAAGGTCCCATGAGCTTCTGTTCTATTTCCTGTCTCCACTCCTAGAAGGAGGACCCAGAAAAACTGCTAGGAAGACAGAAGAGGGTCGCTAACTAGGGAGACAGAGGGAGAGTTGGAAAGATCGAAAGAAAAATGAAGAATAATTCCTAAATCATCAGATCTGAGCAGCACTGCAAGAAAGGGATTTTGAAAGACCAGACACATGATTTAAAGGACTTGTTTAAAGGAACAAGTGCAATTTAAAGGGTCAGCCTTCCAAGCAAATAGCTTCTAAGAGAGGAAAAAAGGTCCAAAAAGGGAGGAAGGAATGTCCTCTGGCAATTGAGTGGTAAAAGGAAAAAGAAAAAAAAAGGGAAAACTCAGAGCACTGAAAAACGAAAGAGAATCGCACCATAGGAAGACTCATGACCCTCCCCCACCATAAAAACAAACAAAATTTACTTAAGATCTGGACTTTGCTGGGGGGACAGAAAAGGACACCATTAATCTAGGAATATTATAAAATGCCCCACATCACAAAAATGAAAATGAGCAAAGTAAGATCCATAGAGAACTACTATAGAAAATCAGGAAAAGAACTTATACACAAATCAACAGAGGAGCATCCACTCCTACCCCCTACCCCCCAAATAAAACCAACCATAAGGTAGAAGAAAATGCAAATCTACACTCTAAATAGAATTATATACACTTGAGTAAGCAGTCGGGGATATGATAAGCCAATTAAAATATAAATTCAATTGGTAAGAATAGAAATGGCAAAAAGAAATTTTTAAAAAGCAGAGAGAAACGAAAAAGAAATCAATTGAATGAACTTAGGAAATATGACCAAAAAAGGGCAAAATTATCTCAGAAGTGAAGAATAAATTACAAGTGCCAAGGGAGAATAGATTCGAATGGAAATTTACCAATCATTGAAGAAAAGCATGAAAACAGCCAAGAGAATGAAAATGATGTAAACAAAGAAAGTGACCAAATGAAAGCAAGGCCTGGTATGAATGCAGTGGTAGAGCCAGGGGGGCAGGCAACTATGCCCCAGGCAACAGGAGGTCTGAGCAGGGAGCTTTCACAATTGCACAGATCTTTGGACAGCACCCAGGAGTCACTCTTTCCCTGGAAAAGTTCAGAGGAATTGAACATTCTTGGGTGACTAGAGTGTCTACTATGGGGTGTCTGCAGTGCTCCTACAGGTAACTGAAACATTAACACAAGCAGAATGGCAAAACCATCCTGGCCACTTGGAGAGAGACCCAGGACCAGGATGTGAGGCGGGGCCAGCCACCACAGTGCAGGTGGAATGCAGATTCACAGGAAGCACGAGAGGTGGTGCAAGTGACTCACTTCTCTGGGCCCTAGGTCTCCTCATCTGGAAAATGAGAGCCGGTCTTGAATAGCTCCAGCTGTTCAATCCAGCCGTCTGATAAATTCCACACAGTAAGCCAGGAGGTCCCCAGAGCTAAGCTTCTTCCTTCACTTCTCTTTCAGTGAGTGCTCAGAGAAACAACAAGATCCCATTCCCACTATGGGCAGCCGGGTCCTTTACAGTGTGGCTCTTTGCTGTCTGGGAGCAGCTGAGTCCTGTGTTCAAGGAGTAAATTTGTCTTGAACTTTCCAAGCTCTAGATCTGAGCCCTTGCCCACTGACAGCAGCATGAGGCAACCTCCTGATTTGAGTTTCCAGCTTCTTTGTCTTTTCCCTACAGTTACCATGGATGCTGGAATCATTCAGACCCCAACATACCTGCTCAAAAAGGAAGGGCAGAAGGTGATCTTGGAATGCAAGCAGAATTTGAATCATGATGCCATGTGCTGGTAGGCAGGATCCAGGGCAAGGGTTGAGATGGATCTACTACTCACAAATTGAAAAGGATGCTCAGAAAGAAGGTCTATCCAAAGGCTACAGTGCCTCCCGGGAGAAGAAGGAACGCTTTCCTCTTACGGTGACATCAACCCACAAGAACCAGACAGCCGTAATCTCTGTGCCAGTAGAATGGGCACAGTGGAGCACAGCTGCGATGTCTCTGCACATAAATATGTCCCACTCCCGGCTTCCCCCCACCACAGGTGACAGGACTTTTCTGCACTCAGTGTCTTGGCCTGATCTCACTGCTCCTTTCAACAGGCCTGCAAAGCAGCTGCTGCTGCCATGGACACATTTTGTGGAATGGCATAACACTTTAATCATTCACTAATTTGGTGAAAAAAATACAAAAAATTATACATATATACATATATACACTTACATCTATATCTATATTGATATAATCTCTCTCTCTATTTATCTATATCTAATCTCACAGGCAAAGAGAGAGAGAGAGGTGGATTTTACAGCCCAGCATGTTTTCTAATTTATTGAATACAGGCAAACAAAAATGAACAGAAATGGTCCCCTCCTTTAGGGAAATAATAAAAGCCTAGGGCAGACAAGTACTGTCACTGTGGTATTGTATGATGTGTGTTTTAATCAGAGGTGCTAGTGGAGCATGGGCAATGCATGGCCAATTTTTTTCTGATAATATCAGGAAGGGCTTCAAACAGGAGGTGAAATTTGAGATGAAAGTTGAGTGACAAGTAGGGTTTCATCCAATTAATGAGAACCTAAAAAGAGTTAGAAGCTCAAGATTCCACTGCAGATGTAAGGAAACAAAGTTCTTTACATTTTCTGTCTGTCTTATTGTGGCAGCCATGACTGAAAGGGGGAATACAAGAGATTCTAAAAACCTAGGGAAGGGGAAATAATCTTTGCAACTCAGAAGTAAACTTTAAACAGAAGAAAGAAAGAAAGAAAGAGAGAGCAAGCGAGAGACAGAGAGAGAGGGAGAAAGAGAGAGAGAGAACGAGAGAGAGAGAGACAGAAAGAAAGAAAGAGAGAGAGAGAGAGAGAGAGTGAGCTCAAGGAACTTTGAAAAGAGAGAGTGATGGCAAACTAACAGGAAAAAAATGACCAATATCCCTGGAATATGGGAATAGGAGAAAATTTGGAAAAATGAATAGAATGAAGTTATTAAGAAAAATTGATTTTCTAGTTTCAGTAGACCTTCACTGCATTTCTGCATAGAAATATCTAGTAGGCTGCCATAAATACATGCCTGAACTTAGAAGATAGAGTCAGCTTGAGAGAAACGTGTGGGCGCCTAATCAGCAGCACAGGTGATCATTAAAACTATTCAAATAGTCTTCATATTTTCTGTGTATGTTTTTCCCTTTATGCTCTGTCACCTACCATTGAATTAGAAGGGAAGTGATGTTAATTCTTGGCATGGCATTTATTTACAGATATTTATTGATCATATAAAAGTATGTGGTTGCTTAGGACTAGGAGAGGCAGGAGAATATTGGGGTAACAGCTAAAGGGCATGGGGTTTCTTTTCAAGGCGATGGGCATGTTTAAAAATTGACTGTGGTATGTTTGCTCATAGCTATGGTTATACTAAAAGTCTTTAAATTGTACACTTTAAATGGGCGAATTGTTTAGTATGTGTATTATAGCTTAAGAAAACTAGTTTTACAAAGGATAGAACCATTTTCTTCTGATTCAGCAGGCTTCCAATTACCTCCTCCCAGACATAGAGTGTTGGCCCAGAAATCAATCCATAGCGAGGTACACTCATCGAGTCTTAAAAAAATATATAGTTCTGAGGGATGGGGCCTCATTCTAATGAAGCCCAATCCAACCAGGGGAAAAAATGCAGCAAAAAAAGGGCATGTAGATACCTATATACATACATGCATATATATGCGTATACGTATTTATATGCAATATGTATATTAATGTACATATTAATAGTAAGCAATAATTACATTTGCTATGATTGAAATCTGTGTTACTGTAGTGCCAATATAACATGATGGATCTGGTCCTAACCCCACTTCCCTTAGCTATCTACCTCAGAAATAGAACTGAATATTAATTGAAAGTACAATTGGAAGATTGTTATAAAATTGAAGGTATAGTGCTTTGAAGAAAAATTTTCAGTCTCTTTGCAATTGTTATACATTTCCAGGAGGGATCCATTAAAGCAAGCATTCCAGCTTGCACAAAGCAAAAGGAATTCCCTAAAATCTAGAACCTATTTTCATTGGCCAATACTTAGCGTATGGCCTCTGGTATAGTAAAATCAGCAGGAATAAATTATCCTCAAAGCTTCCATAGTGATTTACATGAAGACATACAGACCATAATAAATAAATATTTTTAGAATTAAGTGCATGGATGTGTGAGGGAAATTGTCATGAGAGAGTCATGAGGTAAATATCTCATGTCAATAAGGAAGTGTCCTCATGATAATTATGAAGAAAAATTGAACTTGCAGCCTATGATATCTTATGACCACTAATAGGTCTAGTGATTACCACAAAATGTCTTGAATTTTTCCTTTAAAAATATAGCACAGAAGCAAAGAATTGATTATAATGTCATCTGCTGTACAAATACACACCTCTTTTCTAATACAGAGCTGAGAAATTTACATAGGTCATTTTGGTGTTCTGGTTTCGTTCATCATCTATAAAATGACAAATTGAATTTGAAAATCCCTGAAGCCCCTTTCAGCAATTTATGGTTCTTTGATTTGAGGCGATTGATTCTTCCTGCATCATTGACAAAGATCACCACCAGGGGGAAGAATAGAGAACTCATAATTATTGAAACTGCCACCCATCCTTCAGGGGTGGAGAAAGGAAGAGTGAAGAGCTTGATCACACCTCTCTTGAGAGAAGCTGTGGTGTGAGGTTGAATCCTGAAGATGCTGATGCTTCTGCTGCTTCTTGGGCCTAGTATTAGCTTTATTATACCTGGGAAGCTTGGGAGGGTATATTTGTGCATTGGCATAGGGTATATGGAGGCTGGAAATTGTGGATTGCTGATGCTGATCAAAGGAGAGGGAGTGTCCATTGCTCTCTGGAGGTGTGAAGGGAAAGGGAGAGATCAGAAGGCAGGGGAGGCTGAGGATTAGGACCCTAGGGAGTCTGAGAGGCTGGGAGGAAAGAAAAGTGGTAAGGCTGAGAGGTTTATGCCTGGGGACGGGTCTGGCTCCAGCCTTGTGGACTCTTTCATTTTTTGACCTTTTTGTCCCCAGGTTCTGGGCTTGGTGGTCTCATCTATCAACAGCCGAGTACAGTCATCTGTAAGAATGGAACCTCTGTGAAGATACAGTGTCATTTGATGGGCTTTCAGGTCCCAACTGTATTTTGGTATCATCAGTACCCAAAACAGGGCTTCATACTAATTGCAACTTCCAACGAAGTTTCCAGAATCACATATGAAAAAGGTTTTACACAGGAGAAGTTTCCCATCAGCGATCCAAATTCAACATTTTCAACTCTAATGGTGACAAGTGTGCAGCCTAAAGACAGCAACTTCTACCTCTGTAGTGCTACTGACACAGCGCTGGGCAGAGATTAGAGACCTACACAAGAACCTCTGCAACAGCCTCCCCTTTCTCCACCACATCAAACCTGTGGAGCCCTGTGGAAGGGGACATGAAGAGCAAGAACCCCAGCTTCTCTATTATCTGATTGAGGCATCTGTGTGTGTGTTTGTGTGTGCATGTGTGTGTGTTTTGAGAGAGAGAGCAGAAAAAAGTATCTGAGCAGTGACTATGGAGTGGGCATGTGTTTGAGAGCCAATAAAACGGGAATAGAGATGGGGATATTAAAAAAGCCAACCCGCCAACTGACCTGGAAAGGTCTTTTGACTGAAAATTATAAAACCTGGATTTTTGTCTTAGTTCTGCCATATGTTATGTTTTCTTGGAAAAATTCATACATAATCCTATAGATGGATCTAATGACACTCTTATAAAACTCTGTATGATTTTCATAATAAACCTTGACATTTTACTTTCCAAAATTATTCAACCACATCTTGTCAGCATCTACCTCTTTGAGATAAAAGAGAGTTATTAGGTAGCCAAGCAGAGAGCGTCATTAATGATGGCATTTCAATGGTGTGCTAAATAGCATTTTGATTGATGAATGAACAGGATGAGATTGAGTATAAATTAAAGAATGGGTCTCTTCTAGGTACCTATATAGAGAAGGTACATACCAAAAAACCTCCACGAGAAGGTTGAGCTGGCTCTTGAAAGAGGTTTCAAAGGGAAGGAGAGGCAGAGAGAGCATATAAGGAAGAGCTCATGCAGAATGGCTTGTCCAAGGAACTAGAAAGTTCTGTCAGAAGCCAGAAGCCAATAAGTGGAACAGTGAGTATAGGCCCTTTAAAAAAATCCTCTCATAGGGGACACTAAGAAATTACAGTGACCACAGATTTTGTATGGCCCAATAGAAAATTTGCAAAAGATATGAACACGCATTTAATAAAAGAGACATATGTGACCAATAAAAATATGAAGAAATATTTAACTTTTTTGTGATCAGGAAAATGTGGAAGATATAATTATATGCAATTTTACATCCATCCAATAAGCAAAATATAAAAAGCCTGACAATAACATATGTTGAAGAGCTTGTAGATCCATACAGCTGGTAGGAACATAAGTGGAAAAATAGTTTGAAAGAGTTTGGCATTACCTCATACAGCTGAACATTCCTACACCCCATGACCCAACAACTCCACTTTCTCACCCAGGAGAAACTCACATATGCACATCAGAAGAGAAGTATAAAAACCTTCTTAAGCAGCCCTATTAGAAATACTAAACATGGGATGAAGTTACATATGTATTGAAGTTAGAGTGAATGAATAAACTGTGGTGAATTCATGCAGTGCAATACTATATACATCAGTAAAAATGGATGAATTATAGAGATGAGCAAGGTTATAAGGGAATTTTAGCAACATAGTCTTAGACACAAAAATTAAATCTCAAAAGACTATGTTTAAAAAAAACCAACATTACATGTTCATGGATCGGAAGGCTCAGCATTGTTAAGAAGCACTATACACTACACTGATCTACAGATTAAACACAATCCATTGCAGAATCTTAGCTGTTTTTTTTGTAGAAACTGGCAAAATGATTCTAAAATTCATATGAAAGTGTGAGGAACCCAGAGTAGCCAAACCAATCTTGAAAAAAAGAACGAAGTAGAACTCACACTTCCTGATTTCGAGGTTTACTACAAAGCAATGGTAATCAGGACAGTGTGCTGCTGGGATGAGAATAGACAGATTAATGGAACAGAATTGAGAGAATCCAAAAACAAACCACCTATCTGTAGGCAACTGATTTTTGACAAGATGCCAAGACCTTCTAATGGGGAAAGAGTAGTTTTTACAACAAATTTTACTGGACAACTGGAGAGTCACTGCCAAAAGAATGAAACAAGACTTTTATACCACATAAAAAATTAACTCAAATTGGATCACTGTCTTAAATGTAAGCTAAAACTATAAAACCCTTAGGAAAAATACATAGGATTTTTCTTCATGACCTTGAATTTAGCAATAGATTCTTAGGTATGATGTGAAAAGTACAAGCAACAATTGGAAAAGTAGATAAATTGGACTTCATTAAAATAAAAAAAAAAACTTGTGTGTTTCAAAGGACACAATAGAGAATGTGAGAAGATAATGCACCAAATTGTAGGAAGCATTTGCAAATCATATATCTGCTAAGGGACTTATATTCAAAGTATATGAAGAACTCTTACAATTCAATAATAAAAAGAAAAGCAATCCAATGTAAAAAAATGGGCAAAGGATCTGGACCGACATTTCTCCAAGGAAGATATACATAGCTAATAAGGACATGAAAAGAAGCTCAACACTATTATTCATCAGCAGAATGCAAATCAAAATCACAAGGTAACACTTCACACACAATAGAATGGCCAGAATAAAAGAGTCAGAAAATAACAAGCGTTGTTGAGAACGTGGAGAAATTAAAACACTTAACCACTGCTGGTGGAAATGTGACGTGGTGCAAGTGTTTTGGAAAATAGTCTGGCAGTTTTTCAAACGATTAAATACAGAGCTACCATTTGACCAAGTAATTCCACTCTTAGTTATATACCCAGATGAAATGAAAACATATGCCCATGTAAAAAATTATACATGAATGTGTATAGCAGAATTATTCATAATAGTTTAAAAGTGGAAACAACTCAAATGTCCATCAACTTCCCAGTGGATAAACGAAACATGATACATCCATACAATGGAATAAGTTTCAGTCTTAAAAAGAATTAAAACCGATACATGATATAACATGGATGAACCTTGAAAACATTATGCTAAGTGAAAGAAGCCAGTTACAAAAAAAAACATATGGTGGGGTGCGAGGATAGTTCAGTGGTAGAATTCTTGCTTGCCATGCAGGAGACCTGGGTTCAATTCCCGGCCCATACACTTCCCAAACAAACAAACATAGAAACCAGCAAAAACAAACAATTCAACAAATGGTGCTGCAATAATGGGATACTTACATGGAAAGAAGAATGAAATGTGGCCCCACCATGCAACCTACCAAAAAAAAACATAAATTATATGATTTAATTCATATGAAATATCTAGAAGTGGAAAATCTATAAAGACAGAAAGAGGATTAGTGGCTACTAAGAGCTGGGAGGAGGAGAGGATGGGGGGATAAGGAGGTGATAGCTAAAGGGTATGGGGTTTCTCTCTGAGTTAATGAAAATGTTCTAAAGTTGACCGTGACAATGGTTGCATATAGCTGTAAATATACTAAAAACCCTTGATTCATGTATTTAAATGAGTGAATTATATGTTATGTTAATTGCATTGTGGTAGTTAGACTCAGTTGTCAACTTGTTCAGGTGGACGTGCCTAGTACTGTTGCTGTGGCCATGAGCCAGTGGTACATGAACCTCATCTGTTGCTGATTATATCTGCAATCGGCTAGGAGGCGTGCCTGCTGCAATGAATGATGTTTGATTGAATTGGCTGGTGCTTAAATGAGAGAGCTCAAGGTAGCACAGCCCAAGCAGCTCAGCATACCTCATCTCACCACTCACAGCTCAGCCCAGGCCTTTGAAGATGCAGAAAGAAATCACCCCGGGGAAAGTTGTTGGAACCCAGAGTGAGGGGAGAGAAGGCCAGAAGAGAGCACCCTGTGCCTTCCCGTGTAAGAAAGAACCTTAGTGGAAAGTTAGCTGCCTTTCCTCTGAAGAACTAACAAAATAAATCCCCTTTTATTAAAAGCCAATCCATCTCTGGTGTGTTGCATTCCGGCAGCTAGCAAACTAGAACATGCATCAATGGAACTGTTTTACAAAGACTATGTAAAACAAAACAAAACTTTTATACAAGTAAAAACAACTAAATCAAGAAAATAATTTTCAGAACTAAAAATATATTAGATGAAACTATATTAAAAGGAAAGCAAGGTTTTAGAATTCACCTACTGTATGAGACCAAAGGAAGAGCAGTTTGTTTATTCAAAACTTAAATTTTCTGTAGCACATAATCTAACTCAATCTGTCTGCATAGGTCAATTAAACAACCCAAACACATGGACCAGAGTGGGAATGAGGGCTTGTAATTCTGTACAGCTTAATATAATACCCTGAAACATCTCAGAGTATGTTGAGCAGATAATTTTAAAATATTGGCAAAGTCCCTTGAGGGACTAGAGCTGGTAAAGCTTAATAGTTCCATATTAAAATTAAACTATTAAGCTTTACCACCAGGAAACCCCAGATACTATCTCAAACATTAGGGATTCCCAAATCAATAAGCCAAGCCCTTAATCTTGAGGTTTACTCTTGTGAAGCTAAACCTACCTTTAGTTATGCCTAAGAGACTTGCAGAGAACTTCCTTTGTTACTCAAATGTGACCTCTCTCTCTCTCTCTCTCTCTCTCTCTCTCTCTCTCTCTCTAAGCCCAAATCTGCAAGTAAGATCTTTACCCTCCCCACTACATGGGACATGACGTCCAGGGTGTAAGTTTTCTCTGGCAATATGGGATATGAATCCCAGGGATGAGCCTGGCTCTGGCACTGTAGGATTGATAATGCCTTCCTGACCAAAACAGGGAAGAGAAGTGTAACAAAGTAAGGTCTCAGTGGCTGAGAGATTTCAAACAGAGTGGAGAGGTTATTCTGGAGGCTATTCTTATGCAAGCTTCAGCTAGATATTGCTATTTACCACAGTTTGCCAAACCCCAAGCAAAACCATTCCTGTCAGCTTTAAAAAACATCTAGGGCTCTATTTGATATTCTACAAAAGTTTGATGCATTACTGATTACTTTCCAGAAACCTACAACCTCTAGATGGGTTCCTACACCAGATAAGTCCTGAAACCCAGAGGGGCCAGCCTCTCAAAGATCATCAACTAGTTCCATCTCTCTATCCTATATTATTGACAACTCTGTCCAACATGAAAAAGTTATAATGGGCATAGCCTAAATATCCCTAGAGATTGGGAGAAGGATCAAAGGAGGAGAATGTGTTATACTAGAGAAGATAGGATTTCACAAATGAATATGAGTGCTGAGTAATTATAATGATATTTCTTTTAGTCTCTAGTGTCTTAAAGTATCTAAAAGGAAAAGCCTAAATTTTGGAACTGTAACCCACACCACATTTTGAAATTTGTTCTATAACTACTTGTTACAATATACTCTGAAATGTATTGCTTTTTTGTATGTATTTCATATTTTCCAATTTAAAAATGTTAAAAAAAGAAAAAGAAAAAAAGGAAAGCAAGGAACAGTTGTGTGCTGGAGCCAGCTTGTACTAGCTGGTGAAGTCGATCATATACAATCAGTGACATCAAGTTATTAGTGTGAATTCAGCCACAGTGGAACTATTCACACCATGGAAATAAGCAAACACACAAAAAAACAGGGTTTGTTTTATTTTTCTTTAGAGGGCCACTGGCAATTAATGATAACAACCCAAAATTCAAAATGGTGATTAATGGTGATTAACTCAAGTCTGCTTGAGTGTTGTTCTAAGTTGCTAGCTGCCAGAATGTGACATACCAAAAACAGAACATCTTTTAAAAGGGGAAATTTGTTAAGTTGCAGATTTACAGTTGTAAGTCTGTGAAAATGTCCAAATTAAGGCACCAATAGGAAGTTATTTTCACTTAAGAAAGGCCGATGATTTCAGAGTTTCTCTCTCACCTGGAAGGGCACATGGAAAAGTCTGCTAGCTTTCTGTCTTGGCTTCCTGTTTCATAACGCTCCTCCAGGGGCATTTTCCTTCTTCATCTCCAAAAGTCTCTGGCTGTGTGGGCTCTAAAGCTTTTTCCAAAACGGTCCCCTTTTAAAGGGCTCCAGGAAGCAATCCCACCTTGAATGGGTAGAAACACATCTCCATGGAAACCATCTAATCAAAAGTTACTACCCACAATTGAGTGGTCACATCTCCATAGGAACAATGAAAAAGCTCCCATCCAGCAACATTGAATCGGGATTAAAGGATATGGCTTTTCTGGGGTCCACAATAGATTCAAACCGGCACAGATGGGGAGTAGCAACAAATGGGGTAGGAGAGAACCAAGTAGCCAAATTTAAATATCATCTTCTGTATTGCATAATATTGGGGGAAGTGTTTCAGAAGTACTTAGCTATATTTCAAAATAAATATCTAGGTATTGACAAACAATGAGTAGGTATCATGAATCAAGGTCTAAGAATAGTAAAATCCTATGCATATGGTATTAAAAAAGGAGAAAATAAAACAAAGAAATTAAGGGATTAGAGCCCTTGATAAATGGGGATAAAAAGCATTCTGTGGTGCAAACCAGGGAGTGGAATAGTCAAACGCCCTAGTTTCTACTGTTCTCATTTGATTCCACCACTGAGTCATTGACAGAACAATCCACCAACCAACAGCCCTCAAACTTGTAAATCCCTCTGCATCAGAGAACAAGGGTCTGGGAAACCAAGTGTGTAAATGAAGGTATAGAGATAAGACCTTACCCCTGACCAAAGAGAAACTGAATAGAAAAGAGATGGAGCCAATTCAACCATGGAGATACTGCCACATTATATCTACCTGAGGGCCATTCTCACTTTGTTACTGGTGATTTACTATCCCACCTTGGTTCAATAATCTCAGACTGTGGTCATTTCCACCTAAACCAGAGGCCTATTTAATTGCTCTCCCCCTACACCATTAGCATTTTCAGCTCAGAGAAGAGAGCTAGTAAAATAGCTTTTAAAAAATACTCTCTACCTCTCCCATTACTGATATTATGAGAATGATAGGAGTATTTAAGGGGCTGGAAACATACTGTGAAAGCGGCAACATTCCTATCTCAAACACTTATTTCCTTCCCCTACCTTAAGCTTGAAAGTATAGTATTCTGATGTCAGTTAGCATGGACGGTGTGCATCCAAGACTAGACTTTTGCAATCCAGTTGACTGCTAGTGATACAGCCTGTTACCAACATTTGTACCCATAGGGGAATATGGCAATAGCATTGGATATAATCTAATTTGTGTTTTGTCCTCCTTGGACTAGGATCATAGAACAAAACCCTGGAAGCTTTCCTCCAGATTTTTGAGGATATAAGTGTGTAATTCTTTTTAAATGTAACACATTCTTTCTCTGCTCTGATTCTATTCTCTATGCTATATTTGAAGCCAATCTAACCTTTGAGAGACAGTGATTGGTGGTGTAAGAGATAGATTTCTATTCTCTGCCTCCAAAACACACACACATCCACACACATACTCACTGGAGAGACCGTGTTCTTCAGTAATGGAGATGCAGTGAGGAGAATTTCAAAATATTTGAGGAAGTCAGTTCTCCTTGGAAATCCCCATTCTGAGTGCCATTTCTCACTCAATACTCCACCTTACACATAAGAGACTTGCAACATTGTAAATCAACTGCATTACAATTTATATCCTACAGAATTTATTTCTGTGAACTGGTTTATAGGAATTTCAACCCAGTTGCTACAGTACGTAGAAGATCTCAGGTTCCAAAGGGGATCATATGAATAGCTGCTTCACTACTGCTGTTTTTCCATTATGGAATGGAAAACAGCCCAATTGCTTTTGACTGAACTTAGCCTGATATTCGATTTCAAATATCCTATAAATATTTGTGTGTATTTTTTCTGCAATCTATTTTCTTTTCTTAAATGAGTTGAGATACTTTTGTTTTATCTATCAGAAATTGCCTATGGCTAATTTATTGCAGGAGTCTCTTGATCAAATGTCCTTTTCAGAGTCAGAAGCCCCTGATACCATATATTTAATGGTTACTATTCTTTTAAGGAAAGGTAGGATAATAAAAACATCTATATTGTTCCTAAATGCCTTACACGAAGACCTGTGTGTACCTTTACCAGAAACATTAATTTTCCTTATAACTAAGAAAATGGTATAAAATGCATAAACATATCCTGCAAAAAATATTAGTCTAAAATACTTTTTCAAGAACCTTTTTTGCACTCATAATGAAAGGATAGAGTCTTATAAAACAAACTCGCTTAAGTGAAGTAACATAATCACGATTACATGTTATCTTTTTCATTTTTTTACTCCAGGAATGTTTATGAAAAAGATCAAAATAGCATCCACTTTTGAAGGAATTACTTTGTTGCAAATAACAATCTCTGGGTCCAGATGGCTCAGACTTTTGATAGCTTTCCTCTCACAAGCAGAGGGCTGAAACCAGGGGAGACAGTACATGAATGTTATTTTATTATGTCTTGGGTAGAAATTGAAAAGCCAGTGGAATATCCCTTAGATGGTTTTAAGTTTTTTGCTGGCAGAAACTTTCATTTCATTGTTTAAAAGCAAACCTTATACAGGAGAAGAGACTCCTTAAAACACTAACTTAAGCAGTCAAGGAGCTTGGTTGTACGAATGCTGGATGAGTTCAGAGAAACGAGAAAAGAGGCAATTATCTGGAACTTAGGGAGAACAGAAATTCTAGCTCCATGTTCCTAAGCAGCAGGAGCTCATAAATCTTCTTTCTAAAGTACAGACATAAAATGCCTCGGTAACCACTTCCTCTGCCTTTATATCTCTGTTAGTATTTCAGTCATGGGAGAGCCTATTTGTTTGGATCAGGTGTTTCAACCTTGTATCAATCAGCCATGACCAGTGTATTTTATGATCCCAGCTGCCACCACTTACTAAACAGAAAGAGCTAATATAATCACAGAGCAGGTTTCCCGGAAGAAATCATGTTTAAGATGACATCCTAAAGATGAGCAGGAGTTAATTAAGTGAGACTGGGGATAATGAACTGAAGAGCATTTTTAAAAGATGGAAGAACAAGTGCAAAATTTTTCAGGCAGAAAAGAAAGTGGCATGTTTAATGAACGGAATGAAGTTAGTAATGTGTCAGGAGTGGAGTGAAGAGGGGGCAAGTACAAGGTGAAATGGAAGAGGTAAGCAGATATCAGACCATTCACGATTTTATGAATCAAGGTAAATTGAATTAGAATTTAACATGAAGTTAAATGGGCCTCACTGTGGTTAAGCAGTTGATCTCTATCATAATCAGATTAGTGGTTGATGATGTTGATGATGTGTGTGTGTGTGTGTGCATGCTCATGGGGATGTGTGTTTTGTTTTGTGTGTTTTTTAGTTAGCCTGGCTACAGTGGAAAGAAGTAATGGCAGTGTGGAGAGAGCTGTTGCAGAGAAAAGAGTTAGCTATTGCAGTCACCCAGGCAAGTAATAATGTAGCTAGGACTGTAATGATAGTGATACAAATACAGAGACTTAAAAGATGCTTAGGAAGTAATCACAAAAGGACTTGGTAATTGATTAGACATGAGAAGCAACAGACAAAAAGGTACTGAAGAGGACTAGTACAGCTGGCTGGATTAGGAGGACCAAGTCCTAGGAAGATGATGGTTTACTTTTGAATTGGTGTGTTTTCAGACAGAAAGCCATCTGGAAGTGTGCAGGAGGCAGTTGCATGCACACCTTATGGATTCAGAGAACACCTCTAGATGGGAAGTTAAAAACTTGGGACATTTAGCATAATTAGAAGAATGAAAGTCCATTTGACCCCTAGATGAGAGAATATACAATGAAAAGAGCAGAAAACTTGGGCTAGAGATTTAAAGATTTAAGGAGCATTCTCACCTTCAATGGTGGCTAGAAAAGGTTGAGAAGGCAAAGTGTACTGTATACTGATAAATCATCATCAATATTAGATTAATGACTGAATAATTGTGTATCTAATAACAGTCCCATGGAGTATGCCAGCAGGTAACCACAACAAGAGCTGCTTGTTTACAACCGCGCTCTGGTGCTTGAGATGCCTCCCTGCTGCTTCACATTTTGGACCTTACCAACTCCCCAATCATCTCAGGGGCTGACTGTGAGAGATCAAGGGACATCTGATGAAGTTTCCCCTTTGACCACTAGGAGGTGATATGAGCTTTTCTGTAAAATACAGCTGGCACCTAAGGAGCAGACACAGGCTGTCGCCTGAAAAAAAGTTTCTAGATCATGGATTTGCAGATATCCTGCGATGCCAACAGGTCCTTGAAATAGAAGGATCTCCTCTTATACTTTGTAATCTCAATTGCATTGACCATATATCTGGCAGCTGTACTTGTCCGATGCATACATAATTGATACAAATAAATAAATGAATGAGTATGGATAGATATGTGGCTGAGTCTGGGATATGTTCTTTAAATGACAAAATCTACTCTAAACCAAAGCTTTTATCCAAGGGAACCACCCTGGCATTCAGTCTCTGACAAAAGGAGTCTTAATATAAGAATGCTAAAAGTCTCCAAATTGGGAAAAGAAAGCATTTCATGGGGGAACAGTCAGAAGCTTTCTCTGAGATAAGAGACTGGCCTGAGCATGACCAAAGTGAGAAACAATTGTCTTCAAAGAAAAAGAACCAGAGTTCCTGGCAATGAGTCATTTGTACTCATGATCTGCCTAATTTATCACAAATAGCTCATATTTGTGTTAAAAAAAAAAAAAGCAAAGGGAATGGAAGAGGGTTTAATAAGTTTAGCCAGTGTCAGAAGGAGTCATGAGGCTTGGAAGCAGGCAGGCACTGTAATATCAAGAGCAAGTCCACCAGTCAGAGACATAGGTATCTCAGGGTCCAAGTTCTCTCAGAGAAGGGCTCCCTGCACTCCTTGCATGGGTGTATCCCAGACATAGATAGGAAATCCCTATTCTGAGCTCACCACACCCCAACCCCAGACCTATCCCTTGTTGCTGCTGCATTAGGCAACCTCCTAGGCTCTCTGTTCACCCTCCATCTTCATTTCACACAGGCCCCATAGATGCTGAAGTCACCCAGAAACTGTTACATCTACTCAAAGGGATAGTATAGGAGGAAGACTTAATAATGTGAACTTGGAGGTGATTAAATCCATCTATGCAAAGAACCCAAAAGGCCTCACAGTTACTCTCAGGAGAATGTTAGGAATGTCCTTCTGAAAGAGTATAAATTGAATATTCATTACAGGATAAAAAGTCTTAGTCAAATATATATATATATATCCATTAGGAAAATATGTCCGTAATTTCATAGTATCTTTCCATAATTTCCTCCCTTCTGTACACAAACCTTTAATTCAGAAGATCGTCTCCAGGAGATTCTTACACATTTAAAAAATAGAATCATTGAAATCATGTTTTACAAATGAATAATATAGGTCTGCTGGGTGAGAGTAAACTGGAATTTAGCTTCCTGGGCTAGCCCAGAGATGTCCGAATTCCCTATTTGTCTCTATCTAAGGTACAATGAACTTTAATATGACCTCAGCTCCCTTCCTTGAATAGGGGCTTTCTCCCCTAGTTGATGAGAGTCCTGAGGAGTAATATTACTGATTTATGAATCTTTCCATTAACTACTTTCAATATATAAGCATATGTATAGGAAAATATTTTCAGAATGTGTTATGAGAGTGGAGTAATATTCTTACTCATCATTTGAAAATGGCATTTTATAGCGGTCAGTAAATTTTCCTTCCCCAAAGAAAATCCTGTATGCCCTCAGTCACATGAAAATTTATTTTACTAATCATGATCCTGTCAATATGTTCTATTGCTACAGACCAGGTATTTGGTGGTTTTCTTTTTCTTTTTTTTTTTTTACATGGACAGGCACCAGGAATCGAACCCGGGTCCTCTGGCATGGCAGGCAAGCATTCTTACCTGCTGAGCCACCATGGCCTGCCATGGTGGCTTTCTTACTGTTAGCACTCCAGGTTGGTTATGCAGCCATGTTATCTGTCTCTTCAAGGAAAAGTCACATAAAACAGCATGGCTTTTTGCGTGGAAAGCAATGAAAACTACCTTAACTCTTGTATGAGTAAGTTGCTTTAAACATAGTCTGAAAGGCAGTCTCAGGTATGTAATTCTTATGTAGATTTACTTAGTGTAGGTCAGTCTCTATCTTCCTAGCACAGTCTTGCCTACATGATTTTTCTCATTGTAAAATATCAATCCACAACTTTTATTAAATATTCCATGTCCAAGATCCTTTATATTGACAAGGATATGTAGAAATGAAATCTCTCCCACTGTTGGAGTTTCAATGCATACTGATCACTTTGAAAAGCCTTCAATGGCATCTACTAGAGCTAATCCAATGCCTACCCCATGACTCAGTAATCTCCCTACATTTCCTATGTAAGAAAAATCTGTATATATGTTCAACAAGATAGTTTATAGCACCTTTACTTTATTTACAATAGCCAGAATTTAGAAACAACACAAATGTAAATCAGCAGGAGAGTGGATAAATTGTGATTTATTCATATAACATAATACTATACAGTAAGAAGAAGTAAGGGGAGGCATACTGGAATGTTTAATATATCTTTATCTTGGTAGCAGTTAAATGGGTGCATACATATGTAAAATTCCTTGAATTGTACACTTAAGATTAGTGAACATTTCACTATCTATATCTATCTAAACGTCTACCTATCCATTTTAAAAAACGAAAAATAAAATGTAAGATTAAAAATATTACTCCAGGGCAGTGCAATGGTAACTCAGTGGCAGAGTTCTTGCCTGCCACGCCCGAGACCTGGGTTTGATTCCCAGTGCCTGCCCATGCAAAAAAAAAAAAAAATATATATATATATATATATATATTACTCTGTGTGAACTTTTACTTAAACATGGCATATAGAAAACACATAAATAATCATAGTTTCTTCTAAAAGCTCATTTAAGTATAGCAAAGGGATTTAAATTCACATAACACCATAAGCCAAAGTGACCAAGAAAACTGACAGAATTAAAATTTTTAAGGTAGAGAACATATGACAAAGTGAGTGATATCTGATGTAGCTGACCACAGAGAGCTAAAAATTAAGCCAGTAGGGGGCAGAGAGGTGTCTAGAATCTAGCTAATTCTTATATCCCAGGATTCAGAAACACTTCAGGAATTGAAGGCTCCAGGTACTCCCTCTAGAACTAATGGTACAAATGCATTGAAAAGAGGGTGAATGACTCAGTCTTCATGAGGAGATTTAGTCCTCTCCTAGGACTCAGTACCTTCACCTTGCACAGCTCCCATCTCAGAGGGGAGACAGGGTGCCCTCTGGAGAAGATAAACAAGATGCAGTGTGTCTCAACCTTGATTGCACCTTAAAATTTCAAAAATTCCAATGCCAAGAACACACTCCATACCAATTAAATCAGAATGTCTAGGAGTTGTCCCCAGATATCAGTATTACTAAAACTGAGCATCAGACACAGATGAAAGAAAATAAACTATACTGAGAACAAATGGATTACGTGAAAACTATACTCTGAATTTTCAGCCATCCCAACCCCCTTCCCCTGTTTGAACATCTGTGTTTATACATCATGCCCCTCCATTAGAAGACTTGGAAAATTTACCACACATGAGAAAATCCCTAACAAAACTGAAGGTCAGTATAGTCAATCCCCAAATAAAACATCCTAAGATCACTCTACATTGAAGTCCCCCCTAGCTTGTTTGACTGTTTAGTTAAAAAAAAA
>PVIY010001440.1:0-151248 GCA_004026745.1 Myrmecophaga tridactyla | reverse complement strand
GTATTCGCCATGTGCCCTTCCAGCTGAGAGAGAAGCCCTGACTGTGTTCACCTTGTGCCTTTCCAGATGAGAGAGAAACCCTGAACTTCATCGGCCTTCTTGAATCAAGGTATCTTTCCCTGGATGCCTGTGACTAGACATTTCTATAGACTTGTAATTGGGACATTTTCTCGGCCTTAGAACTGTAAATTAGCAACTCATTAAATTACCCCTTTTAAAAGCCATTCCGTTTCTGGTATATTGCATTCTGGCAGCTAGCAAACTAGAACAGTAATAAAACATACAAAACTAAAGGACAAAATGGCTGAAGTAAGTACTGCTTTACAGAAGTAACACTGAATGTTAATGTATTAAACTCCCAATCAAAAGATATGGTTTGAAAGAATAGATTGTAAGAAGCACAACCAAAATCACAAATAGTTTTAAAAAAAAGGATGGAAAAAGATAATCCATGCAAATAATAATGAAAAAACAACTGGGATAGATGTACTGATACCAGACAAAAGTGACTTTAAGGCCAAAGCTGTTACAACAGACAAAGGAGAACACTGTATATTAATAAAAGGATCAATCTGCAAAAAGAAAGAATAACATAAATATTTATGCACCTAACTATAGTGCCACAAAGTGCATGAGACAAATTCTGCAGAACAGAAGGGAGAAATAGACCTCTAAAATCATAGTTGCAGAATTCAATACACCAACTCTCATCAATAGAAATAAAAGTAGACAGATCAATAAGGAAACAGAGAACTTGAATAACATAACAAATGAATATGAATTAGACCCAACAGACACATTTAGAAATCTGCACTCAAAACTAGCAAGATATACATTTTTCTCAAGTGCACATGGATAATTCTCCAGTGTAAATCACATGTTCAGTCACAAAACAAGTCTCAATAAATTTTAAAAGATTGAAATTATCCCAAAGCATCTTATCTGTACTCAATGTAATTAAGCCAGAAATCAATAATAGGCAGAGACTGGAAAAACCATAAATATATGGAAGTTAAATAATGCACTCTTTTAATACATTTTTTATTGTGAAGTATAACTTTTATATACAAAAGCAATAAATTCCTAAGTACATTTCAACAAGCAGTTATAGAACAAATTGTAGAGTTTGGTATGGGTTACAGTTCCATGATTTTTCATTTTTTCTTCAAACTGGTCCAAAACCCTGGAGACCAAAAGAATTATCAACATAATGATTCAGCAGTCATACTCATTTGTTAAATACCATCTTCTTAAAATAATACACTCTTAAATATCTTCTCAAGGTAATACACAGCATAATATAACACAACATATCAAAACTTATGCGATTCAGTAGGGCAGTGCTCAGAGGGAAATTTATAGCCCTAAATGCATATATTGTAAAAGAAGAAAGAGTGCAATCAAAGTCCCACTGCACACATGAAGAAAATAGAGATGAGAGCAGTCTAATGCCAAAGTGTGCAGTAAGAAAGATAAAACAAAGATTAGATCAGAAATAAATGAAATAGAGAATAAAAAAACAATAGAGATAATTAACAAAACCAAGAGTTGGGTCTTTGAAAAAATCAATAAAATTGACAAAATTTTAGGTAATCCAATAAGGAATAAAAGAGAGAGGAAGCAAATAAATAAAATAATAAATGAGAGGGCAACAATACTAATTAATCCACAGAAGTAAAAAAGATCATAAGAGGATTCTATGAACAAGTGTATGCCAACAAATGTGACAGTCTAGATGAATTGGGAGATGGACAAATTTCTAGACATGCACACACAAACTACACTGTCTCTGGAAGAAATAATAGATTTCAACAGTCAAATTACAAGTAAAGAGATTGAATAATTCATCAAAACCCTCCCAACAATGAAAAGCACAGGATCATATGGCTTCATAGGTGAATTCTACAAAACATTCAAAGAATGATTAATCTCAATCATCCACAAAACCTCCAAAATTTTGTGAGGATGATACACTGCCTAACTCACTCTACGAGGTAACATAAACACAATAGCAAAACCAGATAAACCTAAAAAAAGGAAAAAGTTACAGATGAATTTCTCCTATGAATATACATGCAAAAATCTTCACAAAATACTTGCAAATCATATCCAACAGCAAGTTAGAAGAATTATAGACAATGATCAAGTGGGTTTTTTCCAGGTATGTAAGGGTGGTTCAGTAAAAAGAAATCAAATATTGCAATATATCACATTATCAAATCAAAGGGAAAAAACCACATGATTAACCTGATTTATGCATAAAAGACATTAAATGAAATCCAGCATCCTTTCTTGATAAAACACTTCAAAAGAGAGTAATAGAAGGAAACTTCTTCAACATGATGAAAGACATATGAAAAGCCATTAGCTGACATTGTATTCAATGAGGAAAGACTGAAAGTTTTCCCTTTAAGATCTTGAAAAGGACAGGAATTCACTGTCACCACTGTTATTCAGCATTCTGCTAAAAGTTTTAGTCTGGGCAGTTAGGTAAATAAATAAATAAATAGCAACCAAGTTGGACAGGAAGAAATAAAACTTTCACTATTGCAGATGACATGATCCTACATAGAAAAAGTACTGAAAAATCTACAAAAACATTATGAGAGCCAATAAACAAATTCAACAAAATGGCAGAAAACAAAATCAACATGCAAAACTCAGTAGTGTTTCTATAAGCTCTCTTATACAAAAGGGGCAGTAGAATTGCAAAAAAGATGAAAGCAACCCAAGTGTCTCTCAACCAATGAATGGATAAACAAAAATTGTTATATACACAATTGAATATCATTCAGTCATTAAAAGGAACAAAATTCTGATACATGCAATAACATTGATGAACCTTAAAGAAATCATGTGGCATGAAATAAGCCAGATACAAAAGGACAAATATTGTATGTGCCTTCTGATATGAAATAATTAGTATAAGCAAACTCATAGAGGCAGAATCTTGAGTATAGTTTACCAGGTGCTGAGTTGGGGATAGGGAATGTGGAGTTAATGCTTAAATAGTACAGAGTTTCTATTTGGGTTGATATAAAGTTTTGGTTATGGATGTTGGTGATGGTAGCACAACATTTTGAATATTTAGCAGCACTGAATAATATACAATTTTAGCCTGGAAAAGGGGAAATTGAGTTCATATATATGTTACCAGAAAAATAATTTAAAAAGAAACAGAGGACTTTACCACACAGTCACCATAAGGTAAAAAATGGACTATATCTAATAGTACAATTATAAAAATGTTCTTTCTTAAATGATAACAAACATACCACACTAATGCAAGTGTTAATAATAAGGTAGTTTATTTATTTTATGTATTTTATGAATGATATTTCCATATAACCTACAACTTTCCTATAACAAATTAATGAAAGAATATGTTTGGAATGCTCACGTATGTAAAAGCTTAAAAATAACATAATGCAATACCAGTAAACACATATTAAAAAGCCTCAAATTACCTGACCACATCCAATATTTGCAAGGAAGTAGAAGAACTAGAAACTTCGTATATTCCTGATACAGGTATTTTGGAAAACATTTCGATAGATTTCATTTTTGTTATTTTTTTTTACATTAAAATTGCACCTATATTATGATCCAACTTTTATTGTCTCAGGAATTTACCCCTGAAAAATGAAATCATGCATCCATACAAGAACTTATACATGTATGTTTTTACCAGTTTTATTTTTCATATTCCCATATCAGAAAAAAATCCAAGCACCAATTAACTGGTGAATGGATAAAACAAACTGTGTTATAGCCACACAATGGACTACTACTCAGTGATACAAAGGAAAGAAGTATTGATAACTTAAAGTATGGATGGATCTCAAAATAATTATGCTGGCTGGAAATAAACAACAAATATAGAGGATACATTGATTAAATGTATAGAAAAGCCTACAAAATGCAGGATAATCTAGAGTAACAGAAATCCAGGAGCCAGGAGGTGTTGTGGCCAGTGAAGGCAGCGAAGGATTACAAACAGGCAAGAGGACATGTTCATTATCTTTGTATTGTGATGGTCTTACAGTTTTATAAATATGCCAGTGCGCACTGAACTATAGATGTTAAACTTCATGCAAATCATGCCTCAATATAGCCAGTTAATAAAAGGTCTCCAAGAGTTTTAGTATTAATGACAGGTATAAAATAACACATTTGATAGCAATTGGAATGATTGCATAGAATTCCAGTTTGATATTCAGGATTTGAGTTTTGTTTAGAACATATTGTGTTTGAGACCCTGATTGTAAATTCAAGTGGAAAGGCCCAGCAGGTATAAGTAAAGCAAGAATGAAGTTATACATCAAGCAACAAATCATATTGATGATAATGAAACCATCCACCTTAGAAAATACTAGAGGGTGGCTGCAGTGGCTCAGCAGGCAGAGCTCCGACCTGCTGTGCTGGAGGTCTGGAGTTCAATCCCTGGTGCCTCCTGCCCATATGCAAATTAAAAAAAAAATACTAGAAAAAACATCAATATTGTGTCTCTAGAAAGAAAGTAAGGGAAATCACCACCAATCTAAGGAGTAAACCATCACTGGAATTACTGCATACTTTGAGGGAATATAAGGAATTGAGTATTCTAGGTCATCCAAACATAAAGATTCTGGGTTTCAGAAGGGAGGAGCTGTGTTGTGTTGTTCTAGTTTGCCAGCTGCCAGAATGCAACACACCAGAGAAGGATTGGCTTTCAATAAAAGGGGATTTATTTAGTTAACATATAGTTCTTCAGAGGAAAGGCAGCTAACTTTTGACTGAGGTTCTTTCTCAGTTCTATATCTCCATACAATTGTGTGGGAAGGCACAAGGCAATCTCTGCTGGCCTTCTCTCCAGGCCTCTGGGTTCCAACAACTTTCCCTGGTGATTCCTTTCTGCATCTCCAAAGACCTGGGCTGAGCTGCAAGTGCCGAGATGAGGTATGCTGAGCTGCTTGGGCTGTGCTACATTGAGCTCTCTCATTTAAGCACCAGCCAATTAAATCAAACATCATTCATTACAGCAGGAATGCCTCTTAGCTGACTGCAGATGTAATGAGTGACAGATGAGGTTCACATACCATTGGCTCATGTGCACAGCAACAGAACTAGGCACCTTCACCTGGCCAAGATGACACTTGAACATAACTACCACATGTGTCTTGGGCCTATTCAAGTGGGCAAATCCAGAAAGTTATCACTTAATCTAAAGCTAGGACTAAAGAAAGGATGCATTCTGAGAAACAAAATATATCCACCTAAAAGGGAACGATGGCAAAGAAAATATCTTTGTTATTCTGGGTAGATACCTTAGATTTCTATTGCTCTATGAACATTACCACACATTTAGCAGCTTAAAACAATTCAAAATTATTTTCTCACAGTTTCTATGTGCCAGGACTACAGGTACAGATTAGATGTGATCCCTGCTCAGGGTCTTGCAAACCTAAAATGAACGTGTTGGCTTCTTCATGGTCCTCATTTGGAGCCAAATATTCTTTTTGAAACTAAATCATTGCTGGGAGAATTCGATTTCATGCAGGTTGTAAAAGCCTTGTTGTATGGTGAGAGCTTTCTTTTATTTTTAATGCAATTGTATGGAGATATATTCACATACACTATAATTGCCCAAAGTGTGCAAAGAGTGGTTCACAGTATCATCACGGAGTTGTGGATTCATCACCACAATCAATTTTTGAAAATTTTCATTACTCCAAAATGTACTTATAAGAATAATAATAAAATGAAAATAAAAAAATGAACACCTAAAACAGCCCATTCCCTGTTTCACCCCCTATTACTTATTCATTTATTTGTCATTTTTTTACTCATCTCTCCATACACCGGTTAGAGGGAGTGTCAGCAATAAGGTTGTCACCTATGTAGTTATACAGTTGTGTTCAAGAATCAAGGTTACAGAAATATAGATCAACAGTTTCAGGTATTTCCTTCTAGTTAGTCAAATCCACTGAAAACCAAAAAGGGATATCTAATGCATAAAAATAACCTCCAGAATGACCTCTCAACTCTATTTGAAATCTCTGAGCCACTGCAAGTTAGTTTGTTTCATTATTCTTCCTCTTTTTAGTCAAGAAGTCTTTCTCAATCCAACAATGCCAGGGTGGGGCTCATACCTGGGAGTCATGCCCCACATTGTCTGGGAGATTAATACCTCTGGGAGTCATGTTCCAGGTAAGGAGGAAGACAATAGGTTTGCCTGCTGGGTTGGCTTTGAGAGAGAGGCCACATCTGAGCAAAAAAAAAGGTTCCTGGGGGTGATATTTAAACATGATTATAGGTAGACTTGCCTTCTCCTCTGCAGAAAAAGTTTCATAATCGCAAGCCCCAAGATCCAGGGCTTGGCCTATTAAATTGGTAGTCACCAATGCATGTAAAACTATCTGTAATTCCCCAGGGGGGAGTTTAATATTTCCACATGTCACCTCAAGCCCTCAAGGGGACTTTTATTCTTTGCCAAAATGACTCTGGGATGTTTCATGGCATCACAATAACCTGTACAAATCAACAAGATCTCACTCCCTATTCAAGGTTCCATGTAATTATGGCATTTGAATAAACTGACCATATAAGTTAAATTAGAGAGCTTGCTACAGACAATATAAATTTTGCACCAAATAAATATTTCTTCCTTTGGTCTTACACAGGCATTGAAGTTTTAAAGCAGTCAATATCATCCTCTACCCTTTAGTCTGATTTATCTTAGTCCCATACAGATCTGCTTCATTCATATCTAAAATTGAAGTTTGATCTCTTTTTCAGCTTTTTTAGCAGTTGCTGTATGGGAAAATGCTGACTTTCAGAGCTGCAGAACTGTAGCACTGAGTCTCATTTATCACACAGATATCCAAAATTCCATGGATTGATCAGGTTGTATGCAAAGTGCTCAGCATCTCAGAATTTAGAAATAACCATTAGAACCCAGAAATAGATGTGACTGTTGTAAGAACCTACAATTAGGAATATCTACAGAAAGCTTTCATTTGCTAACCTACGCTCATAGGTTCAATTCTTAGAGTTTGCACATTATAGTTAGTCCATATTAGTGAAACATTAGTCTATTTGTCTTCTTATTTCTGGCTTATTTCACTCAACCTACTATCCTTGAGGTCCCTTCACCTAGTTTCATCCTTCTCAATATCATTGCTTCTTGTAGCCCCTCAATATTCCATTCTATGTATAGACCACGTTTTGCCCTTTCATTCATCAGTTGATGTACCTTAGGCCTAATTGGTCAAGTGCAAAATGTGAATACTGCAGTCATAAACACAGTGTGAAAGTGTCCATTCATGTCCCTGTTTCCAGTTCTTACAAGTATATACCTAATAATGGGGTTGCTGGATAATATAGCAGTCCGATACTTAGCCTCCTGTGGAAACACCTCACTGGACTCCATATGGGTTGCTCCATTCTACTTCTCTACCTACAGTGAATAAGGAGCCGTACATCCTTCTCAATGTTTTCTTCAGAACTTGCATATTTCTGTTTATTTTTAAACAGTTTTATTCGCACATCATATAATCCATCCTGAGTAAACAATCAATGGTTCCCAGTATAATGTCTTAGTTATCCATTCACTACCAAAAACTACATGAATACATTTCCATTTCTTCCACTAATGATAGGAAGAGGAAGCAAAATAAAAATGAGGAATAAAATTTAAAAAATAAATATGAGAATAAAAATAAATAAAAAGGAGAAACACCAACACCAAGAATCACAACCCCCTCCCTTGAATCCCCCCTTATTGACATTTAAATTTGGTATAATGCCTTTTTTACATTTACTGGAAGTAAAGTACAATGTTACTGTTAACTATAGACTCTGATTTGTATTGATTATATTTTTCCCATATAACCTCCCATTATCTGCACCATGCTATGTCAGCATTCATTTGTTCTCCCTCATGTAATAATGTTCCTGTATTTGTACACTTAATCACCTTCATTGACCACACTAGGTTTCACCAAGTTATATAGTCTCATTTCTTTATCTTCTCTCTCTCATTCTGGTATCATACATGTCCATAGCCTTCTTCTTTCAATCATGCTTACACTCCTCTTTGTTCAGTGCTCTTACAATATTGTGCTACCATGAGGTAGTATTATGCTATCCATTTCTGAATCTATACAAGCAATCCTGTTGACATTCCATACTCCTTCAATATCAAATGCCCTATCTCTACCCTCTTTTATATCTCCTGAAAACATGTGTTCTCAACTCTCAAAGTTTGCTCATTACTGATAGTTTGTATTAGTGAAACCCTACAGTATTTATCCTTTTGTTTCTGGCTAATTTCACCCAATATAATGTCCTCAAGATTAATTCACATTGTTACATGCTTCATGACTTTATTCTGCTTTACCACTGCATAATATTCCACCATATTTATATGCTAGAGTTTGTATATGCACTCATCCAATTGACTTGGCAATCATGAATAATGCCACTATAAAAATTAATGTGAAAATGCCCATTCATTTCTTTGCTTTCAGTTCTTCTGAATATATTTACCTAGTAATGGGATTGCTGAACTATAAGGCAATTCTAAACTTAGCTTCCTGAGGAAAATCCGAACTACATTCCAGAGTAGATGCTCCATTATTCATTTCACCAAAAGTGAATAAGCATGTTTTTTGTTCTCCACATCATCTCTAGAACTTGTAATTTTTTGTATTTTTTATAATGGCCATTCTTCTAAGTGTGAGATGATATCTCATTGTAGTTATGATTCACACTTCCTTAATAGGCAGTGAAGTTGAGCATCTTTTCATGTATTATTTTTTTGTGGGAGGTGTTCATGGTCCGGGAATCGAACCTGAGTCTCCTGCATGCAAGGCAAACATTCTACCACTGAACCACCCCTGCACCCCTTCAATATATATTTTTGAAACATTTCATTTCCTCTCCACAAAACTGTCTGCCCATGTCTTTTGTACATCTTTTAATTGGATTGTTTGTCTTTTTGTTGTTGAATTTTAGTATCTACTTATAATTTCTGGATATTAAGCCCTGATATGATATGCTGTTTTTGAATATTGTCTCCCATTGTGTAGGGTGCCTTTTACTTTTCTGACATAGTCTTTTGATGCCTAATACTGTTAAATTTGAGGAAATCCCATTAATCTATTTATTTCATTGCTCATGCTTTGTGTGTAAGGTCAAAGAAACCACCTACTATCACAATATATTTAAAATAGTTCCTTAGATTTTTCTTTGAGAGTTTTGTGTTCTCAGCACTAACGTTAAGGTATTTGATATATTTTGAGTTAATTTTTGTATGATTTAGGAGTTCTCTTTGATTCTTTTAGATATGAATATACAGTTCTCCAAACACCATTTATTAAAGAGGCTGCTCTGTCCCAGCTGATTTGGCTTGACCACCTTATCAAAGAATGATTATCCATAGATGAGAGGGTCTATTTCTGAACACTCAAATTGATTGCATTGGTCACTATATCTATCTTTATGCCAGTTCCATGATGTTTCAACCACTGTAGCTTTATAATATGCTTTAAATTTATGGAGTATAAGACCTCCCACTTCATTTTTCTTTTTCAAGATGTTTGTAGCTATTTGGGTCACACTGCCTTTACAAATAAATTTGGCTATTGTATTTTTCTATTTCTACAATGTAAGTTGGCATTTTAGTTGATATTGCATTGAGTCTATATATCAATTTGTGTATAATTGACATGTTAACTATATTTACTCTTCCAATCCATGAACACATCTGTCCTAACATTTATTTAGGTCTTCTCTGATTTTGACTAGCAATTTCTTGTTGTTTTCTGGGTATGGGTCTTTTGTGGCCTTGGTGAAATTTATTCCTCAAACATTGTTTCTTTTGGTTGCTATTGTAAATGAATTTTTTTAATATCCTCTTCAGAGTGTTCATTACTCATGTATTTAATTTGTACTCATTTTTGTGAATTGACCTTGTACCTTGCCATGTTACTGTAATATTACCTCTAGTAGGTCTGAACTAGATTTTTCAGGATTTTATACATACAGGACCATATCATTTGCAAACAGTGAAAGTTTTACTTCTTCATTTCCAAAGTGTTGCCTTTTATTTCTCTATCTGGCCTAATTGATCTAGCTAGAACTTCCAGCACAATGTTGAATAACAATGGAGACGTTGTTACTGATCTTAGTTGGAATGCTTTCAGTCTTTCCCCATTGTGTATGTTAGCTGTGGATTTTTCACATATTCCCTTCATCATGTTGAGGAACTTCCTTCCCATTCCTAGCCTTTAAAGAGTTTTCATCAAAATGGGATGTTGAATTTTGTCCAATGCCTTTTCTGCCTCAATAAAGACAATCATGTGGTTTTTACATTTTGATTTATTGATGTGTTGTATAATCTTAATTGATTTTCTGGTGTTGAACCCCCCTTGTATACCTGCAATAAATCTCACTTGGTGTAGAATTCATTTACTTGCTGCTGGAATCAATTTGTCAGTATTTGCTGAGGAGTTTTGCATCTATATTTGTTAAAGAGATTGGTCTGTAATTTTCCTTTCTTGTAATATCTTTCATGATGTTGGCTTCATAGAATGTGTTAGGTAGCTTTCTCTATGCTTCAATTTTTTGCAGAGTCTGAGCAGGATCTTTTACTAATTCTTTCTTGAATGCTTGCTGGAATTCACATGTGAAGCCATCTGATCCTATATTTTTCATTTTGGGGGATCTTTTTCATAACGAATTCAATCTCTTTTATTGTGATTGGTTTATTGAGGCCATATATTTCTTCTCTAGTCAAAGTTGGTTGTGTGTGCTTTTCTAGCAAGTTCTCCATTTCATCTATACCTCTAGCATAGATTGTGTTTAATTGATCAGAAAGCTTCTGCTTTTGTTTTTCTGGCCATTGATCTGCCTATATGAAAGCATTTTAGTGAAGAGGGTCTCCCCATATAAGATCAACCCCAACCAGATTTCCCCCAACTAAACAGCCCCAGGTCTCAAGAGGAGGATTGACACAGTTGCAGAGGTAGAAGACAGGTTTAAGTTGCTTTTGATTTCCAGCCTCAGGAGCCTGAATTCCCAGAAAGAGGATGACTGTTTGAACTGGGCCTCACCCATCCTTTCCTTGTGAAAGATATGTCCTTTAGGGAATTATTTCCCCTACTTGACTCATTAATTTGTCTCTCAGACCTATCTTAACTCATCCCTTACCTGGGTCACACTGACAATTGAAAATGCCTGAGGTTTTCTCTAATGACATAGTTAGAATAGTTTTAAAAATGAAGGGAAAAAACAGAAATCCCTTTTCAGAGCCAGTCCCCAGTTCTTATCATTCACCAGTCAAGAACTGGAGTTGGTACCCTGTGCTATGTGCTCCCTTTTCAGTACTGTGAGCTCAATTGCCTCCAAAATCCTCCATCTTTTTTCTTTTTAATTTTATTTATTGTCTTTCTGCCCTGTGTCCTCTCTGTTGGAATTAAAACCTCAATTGGAGCTTGGCTGAGCTACCTTCCCTTTCTCCCAGTAGAAACTGCTGAAAGATATATCATTTTGGAATTATCTACTTCACCTGAATAATTATTTTTCTCTCAGACATAAGGTGATTCCTCTCCTGTCTCAGGCAGTGTTGAAGCCTGACAATACTTACAGTTCTATCTATGGGTTGTTAGGAAGTAAAAAGAAAAGAAAGGAAAAGAAAAACAAAACAGAGAGAAGAAAAAACTCCTTTTCAGAGCCAGAACCCAGTCCCCTGGGTTTGCTTATCAAAAGCCAGACTTGGTACCAACTTCTATGTGCCTCTTCTTCAGTATTTTGAGCTCATCAAACACAAAAACTCTGTTTTTTCCTGTCATTCCTTTGCCCTCTCTGCCAGGTAAAACCTCCAAGTTATTTTTATGCTTTATCCAGGTATATCTAATCTTGGAGCATGTATTAAGCATTCAATTGTATGATCGAATAATAAAATTATATAATCAAAGAGAAAATTAATAAACTGGAAAATGTTTCTCAAGAAATTTTTCAGGGAAATAGAAAAAAATTCAAAAAAGAGAGAAAAATAAGAAAGACAGCTTAATAATATGGAGGGTAGAGTGAGAAAATACAAGTATATAAGTATGTGGTGCTGATTTAATAGGATCACAAAACAGTTAAAGGCTAAAAATCTAAGAAATTATTAAATGCATGAATCTTCAGATACAGTAAACTCAGGAGATCCCAGTCACTAATAAATACAAAGAGACACATAGATGCAGTGCATTATATCAAGGCCAAAGAGAATATCATAAAAGCATGCAGAAAGAAATGAAAGATTAATGAAAATGGGACAAAATTAAAATTTCCATCACTTCTCTATAGCAATAATGGAAGCTTAAAGAAAGTAAAAGCAGTTCTGGAAAGTGCAACCAAGATCTGAATACCAAGTGAAACTATATTTAAATAACACTTGCAAAGTAGACAAATTCATATATACAACCTGGCAACTTAAAATGAACAGATTTTGAGGAGTAGAAAAACTGTTCCAGAATATCTGAGACACAAAAGGGAATGGTGAATAAGTAACTGTAAACATGTGGGTAAATCTGAACATTAACCCATAAATAATTATGATGATGGTCATGATGATGATGATGTCATCTCTGGCCAATGAAGATGATAGTGTCAGATATTCCAGGGTTCTATTCTCATGCAACATCTTTGAATAACAAGAGAAACCTAACAGAGTTATCTGAAAAAGAATTTTATGAGCAAAAGCAACCCTTGATGCAGAGACCCCTCACCCACCCTCAGGTTATCCTCCATAGGGCAAATGAAGACATGTCAAATAAGTAGAAATATGGTCATAATCTGTTTCTGCTGATAACACCTTCCCCTACCAGTGCCTTACCCTGCCTGATACATGCAGCTGCACATCAAAGGAGAATAATGCATCAATACTTCAGCAACCAATCAAATCATAAGTTAACAAGCCCCCATGCAATCAAGGGATGATACACCCTCTCCTCCTGGCATCACTCTCTGTTTAAAAACAGCTCTCAGAACAAAGAGACAGAACCATTTTTCTTTCCTTTCAATGGCTCCCCAGGCTTTCTCTCTTTCACTCTCCCATCTGCTTTCTCCCTGCTTTACCACCTCAATAAATCTGTTAAGCTTTGTCCCATGTGGATTCCTTAATGGCTCCATGCCTAACACCATCCTCCTCAAAATCCCAGAAAACAGAGTTTGAAGTAACTAGGTGAGTGTTTAATCAGGAAAGCACAACAACAAAAAATGTTGGAGAAGCTCATTGTGCCTGTACTGGCCTCTCCCACAGACTCTTGCCTGCACAGTGTGGAGCCAACCTAAATTCTCCTTGTGGCTCCTTAGACCTGATCTGGAGGCAGTAGAGTAAAGCTTATTCACCCACTAAGATCTTTGTATATCAGTGATAATCTCTCAGGTGGGAGCCTGAAAGATTGAACCAAGACACCCATCACTTGATTGCTGTACCAGAACATGCCCTGCAGGCAGAAGCGAAACTCTCTGGTGGTGAGCTAAGGCTAAGATACAATCAAATCAAACTGTCCTGAGGCAAAGGATTAGAAACTCTAAGAAATACTATAGAGTACTCAGGCAAGGAAGCCTTCTATAATATAGGGAGTAGAAAGACAAATGTATTCTTGTAAATGGGGAAATTCCTAAGGACAAGAGTGGAGATTTTGAACAAGATCAGTAAAATTCTTGGAATATTTGGAGTAATTCACCAGGGAATTTATTTGGTCTTTGGCTTTTGGGGGAAGTTTTTGATTATTGTTTCAATTTCTGTATTTGTTATTAGTCTAGTGAGATCTATTTCCTTTGAAATCAATGTAGGAAACTGGTTCTTTTTAGAAATGTGTCTGTTTTATCTAGTTTATCTAAATAGTTGCTGTACAATTGTCCATGGTACCCTTTTTTAACCATCTATATTTCAGTGATGGTAATATGCCTCCTTTTTTTTTTAGTTAGTTGCTCTGTTCTTTTTTTCTTTGCCCATCTAGCCAACTGCTCTTCAATTTTATTGATCTTTCCAAAGCAATAACTTTTGGTTTTGTTTTCTCCTTATGGTTTTTTTATGCTGTATTTCATCTATATCCACTCTAATATGTGTTATTTTCTCCTTTCTGCTTGCTCTTGGTTTAGTTTATTCTGTTTTTCTAGTTCCTCCAGTTGTAGAGTTAGAGCACTGATTTTTTTATTGCAAATACTTAGAGCTATAAATTTCCTTCTTGACACTCATTGCTTTTGCTCAATTCCACAAGTTTTAGTATGTTGTGTTATTTTTATTCCCATCAGTGTATTACCTAATTTTACTTTTGATTTCTTTTTTTTTACCCATTGGTTGTTTGTGTGTTGATTAATTTATACATTATATATATATCTGTGTGTGTGTGTGAACTTTCTAGGTCTCCCTCTGTTAATGATTTCTAGCTTCATTCTATTGTTGTTAGAGAAGATACATTGTATGATTTCAATATCTTTTAATTTATTGAGGCTTGTTTTGGACTTAATGTATGATTTATCCAGAAGAATGATCCATGTGCACTAGAGAAGAATGTCTACTCTGCTGCTCTTAGGTGAAGTGCTTTAATTATATATATACATATATATATACACATATAATTTTAATTATATATATTATATATATACATGAATGAAGGTGAAGGAATAATGACTCATGAGGACAAGTTTTGTTCTTTGTACAGTACAGGAATGCCAGAGGTGATACTGAATCACACAAACACATAAAAAGCCTATTTTGGCATGTAGACATCCCGTCTGTTCATGCTTTAACTGTTAAAGCCAGTCTGCTCCAGATTCAAAGTAATTGGAGCAGAAAAAATATATTCTATCCAGTGAGACATAGTAAAGTCCTATGGAAAATGATATGGATATATAAACCTTTTACAGAGAGGGAATGGGATAACTAGTAAAAAGAATCCAATCTTCTCTAGTACTCCTTACCACAAGAGAAACAGAATGTACTTCTTCCAAGAGAGTGACAGAAAAATAGAAGAAAAGACAATAAATTCAAAAGAAGGCAAGAAAGGTAAAAATTAAGGGCAAAAGAAGGGAGAAATAGAAAATGCAAATCACAGTGATAGTAATTAGGCCAAATGTATCAATAATCACAAGAAATGTTATGTGGAATGAATTGTCTTGTTAAAAGCATGGTATAATGGGTTGATTTTTCCTTTTTAAAAAATGTACATTGTAGTTTCACGCTTTAACCATTTTCAGTTGTGCAACTCACAATTTCACATTTGAGACACTTTCAAGTATGCAATTGAGTTGTATTAACTACTTTCACAACATTGTGCTGCCAACACCAATATCCATTACCTTAAATTTTTCATCTCCTTAAATAGGAACTGCACCCATTAAGTAATAACTACCTCCCCCACTCATGCCCCATGGCTACTTATGATTTACCACCTGTCTCTAGAAATTTACTTCTAACTTTTTCATACAAACAAGATCATATCAATTGTTCTTTTTGTGCCTGGCTTACTTCAGTCAACAAGATATCCACAATGGTCATCCATGTTGTGGCATACATCAGAATTTCATCCATTTTTATGGCTAAATAGTATTTCATTCTGCATATATAGCTCATTTCATTTATCCATTCATTTGTTGATGAGCACAAGGATTTTTCCTGTTTGGGGATATTGTGAATAGTGCTGCTATAAATATTAATATGCAAATATCTGTTTAAGTCTCTGGAATAAATTTTTCTATGCATATAAAAAGAAGTAAGATTGCTGGTTAATATGGCAATTCTATTTTCAACTTTATAAGGAGCCACCATTATTTTTCTTTTTAAAATCAAACTACATGCTATTTACTCACTGCAAAGCTAAAATATGGGACAAGAAAAATATTGAAATTAAAGGATGGTAAATAGTCAAGATAAATAATATCTCACTTCTTAATGGAGATAACCTAATCAAGTTTCCATCCTACAGTGCTGAATTGGGATTTAAAGCAACAGCTGCACCCACAAGATTGCATCAAGATTAAAGCATAGCTTTTCTTCAGTAAATAATACTTTAACTGGTACAGCCATCTTTAAAAGGAAGAATGAAGTTGGAGGACTCACATTTTCCTCTCCTACTTCTTATTACAAGGCCACAGTGATCAAAACAGCATGGTACTGGCACAAAAACAGAGCAACAGAATTGACTTGAAAGTACAGAAATCATCCCTTACATTTATAGCCAACTGATTCTGACAAGTTTGCAAAGATCACCCAATTGGTAAAGAATAGTCCCTTCAACAAATGATGTTAGGAAAACTGGATTGCTATTTGCAAAACAAAGGAGGAACAACCTACCTCACAATTTATACAGAAATCAACTCAAAATGGATTGAAGTCCTAAATATAAGGGCCAGTACTATCAAGCCCCTAGAATAAAGTGTAAGAAAGCGTTTCAGTGCCTTGTGGTAGGCAATGGTTTCCTAGACTTTACACTGATATCAAAAGCACTAAAAGAAAAAATAAATGTGTGTCACATCATCAGAAGTAAAAACTTTTGCCTCTCAAAGGACTTTAACATGAAAGTAAAAGAACACACACACCAAGGGATAAAATCTTAGGAAACACATCTCTAAAAGGTTTACTATCTACAACATATAAAGAAATCCTTCAACTTCACAACAAATAGACAAACAACATAATTTAAAAATAAGCAAAATACTTGAAAAGACATCTCTCCAAGGAAGATATACAAATGGTCAAAAAGAATGTTAAACGATCCTCAGCATCATTTGTCATCAGGGACATGCAAATTGAAACCACAATGAGATTCCATTTCTTACTCATTTTAATGGCTATTTTTTTATAATAGGAAATTGCAAGTGTTAGCTAGGATGGAGAGAAATAGGAGCACTCATTCATTGCTGGCTGCAATGAAAAATGGTACAGCCTCTGTGAAACACAGAAAGTACCTTAGAAAGTTAAATATGCAATCACCATATGACTCAACAATCCCCATTCCAGGTGTATACGCAATAGAATTCAAAGCAGGGACTCAAAAAGATATTTGCATACCAACTTTCATAGCAGCTTGATTCACAATTGCTCAAAGCTGGAAATAACACAAGTGGCCATCAACTGGTGAGTAGATAAAAAAATGTAGTATATACAAGCAATGGAATGCTATTCAGTATTAAAAAGAATGAAGCTTCAATATATGCAACAACATATATTGTTGTTTAAATTAAAGGCATCATGTTGAGTGAGATAAGTGAGACACAAAAGGACAAATATTGTATAATCTCATTGATGTGGAAAAATTAGAATAAGCAGACAAATAGAGTCAGGATCTTGAATGTAGGATACCAGGTAGTAAGGTGTGCATAAGGAATTATAGTTAAGGCTTAAAATGTACAGAATCCCTATTTGGAAGAATGGAAATGTTTTGGTAATGGATGGTGGTGACAGCAGCAGAGTATTGCAAAAAATAATTAACAATACTAAACCATAAATTTGAATGGTTAAAAGGGGTAAATTCTAGGTTATATATATGGTAAGAGAATAAAAATGTTTAAAAATCATGGAACTGCACTACACAAACAGTGAACCTTAACTTAACTATGGACTAATTTATAGTACAATTATAAAAATGTGCCTCCATCAATTGCAACAAATGTACCACACCAATGGAAAGTATTAAAAGCAGGGTGATTTATGGGAATCCTGTGTTTTATGCATTATTGTTTTGTGAAATTTCAACTCCTCTAATAAAAAAATAAAAATTATGAAAAGAAAACAGGTGGAATGCTACATAATGCCATAATATTCTATTCACCAGAAGGTTGCAACTTTTATGAATTTATATGTAAAAACAGATAATCAAAATATATAAAGAATGAAACTGATGGAACTACTGATAGAACCTGACAAATACATAAACATACTGAGATAGTTCAACATCCTTCTCTTAATAACTCATAGACCCAAGGGGCAAAAATGAATAAAATAATAGACTTAAATAATGTAATTAGGCTATTTCTGATGGATATATACAAAATCTTGTATTCAATAATTGGAGGGTAGAGAGGGTACACTTTCCTCATAAGTACAAGTAGAACACTTATGCATTTTGATGAACTATTAGATCATAAAACATCCCTAAAGAAATTTTAAAGTATGACTATCAGATCAACCATTTTCACCCACTTAGAAATAAATAATGAAAATCACATTTAAAACTAACACAAGTCTGTTCACTTCCTAGACCTTGCACCCTGCCCCCCTAAAAAATGAACTAATACAAGCCTGGAAATTTTAAAAAATATATAAATGTTTCATTAGTCATAAAATTAATCACAGTGAAGTGTTTTTGTTTGTCTGTTTGTGTTTAGTTTTTTTTTGGGGGGGAAGTGCGTGAGCTGAAAACAGAAATCAAGTTTTATAATACACAGACTGGAGATTTTTCTGGCCATGATGGACTAACATTGCTGGCAAACAATCATCCCAGAGAGCTAGAAATAGAAAATAATTCAAGAAAAGGAATGTTTGAAGGCCTTGCAGAAACACCACAATAACCAAGACTTGTGGGGCTAAGATTCCAAGAGAGAAAATAACAAAACTGATGCACATCCAACATCTTATGCTGCTTTTCCCCTTATGTCATTTGTCAATTCATAAACCACAGAAAAGTGCAGCTGAAAAGAAGCAAAACTTTATTTGTAAGAGGGAGAGTAGCTGAGAAAAGCTTAAGCAGTCTCTTAGAGCTAGGGAGACAAAAATTAGTGTTTCAGACTACCAAAGCAGCTTGAATTTAAGAGTCAAAAGTCAGGGAGAGAAGAAAAGCATAACTAAATGAGCCAGATAATATGAGCTACTTAGCCCTCCAGGCAATCACTAATTTGTATGGCATAAGACAACAGATAGAAGATCTAAGCAGAACACAGCTTCTAATAAGCTGAGAAACTAAGCTGATTTATTGGCAGTCTCATAGTGCTAAAAAGAAAAAAGCAGGCATTTAAAGAGCAGAAAAGGGCTCTGGTAAACACCCCAGGAATAAAGGTTAACTGGAAAGGCATCAGACCTTATAACTGAACCCACCTCCTTTTTATCTCTTACTAAATTAAAATTATCTCCACATAACATTTAACAAGTGAATATGAATGCTGATTCATTAAATTGATATCTCTTTTAGTCCCCAGTATTTTAGAGTAGCTAGAAGTAAAAACCTTAAATTGTGAAATTATAACCCATGTCAAACTCTGAAATATGTTCTACAACTAATTGTGGTGCTGTGCTTTGAAAATTATAGCTTTTTTGTATATATGTTAATTTTCACAAAAAAAGATAAAAACATCCATAGTGATGATAAAAAAGCCTCTGGCCTCCTATGTTCTGGAGCACCTAGAAGGAAAAATATGAGAGAATTATATGGTAGCCTATGACAAATTCTGGGATCTGTCCTTTAATTACTTGTTGAAGAGTACTTTGAAAATTATTGCCTTTTTATCTCTTTGCTTTGTATATATACTATACTATACAATAAAAAATGTTTTAAAAAGATAAATGGCAAACTAGTACAGAATGTTTGCAGCAACTAAAAAAAATAATAATCTTCTCCTTTTCTAACTGGTTTCCAGAGCATAAAAATTTTTTTCTTCCTCCCAAAATAATAATATTTCCGATGTGTACAGTAAATTTAATTTTATTTATTTATTTATTTATTTAAAAATTAAGAACAAGCAAACAAACATTAACATATCATTCCATTCTATATATATAATCAGTAATTACAGTAAATTTAATTTTAAAGCCAGATATGGACAGTTTAAGAAAAAGAAAATCAGAGTTCAATCACACTCGTAGCCATAAATGCAAAGACACAAAAAATTGTAGACCAAGTTTATCAAAGTATAGGAAAAAAATGTGGAGTCTTTGGAATGGTGAATTTAGAACTGCTGTAAACCTGCTTGTCCCCAAAATCAATGAAAATGTAAAAAAAATTGTCAAAATCAACTTTTACAGAACTTTGAAGATTAACAAAGAGTCTTGCAAAATCTGAGGAGCATTTATTTAAGAAAAACTTTAACCTCAGTAAGAACAGCAGAGCTTGGAACGTGTGGACTTGGCTTACTCCAATCTTCTCTCTCCAGCCCCAAAGTAGCCTTGAAAATCAGCAGCCTCACGATCACAGTAGCTATAAAACCGATTAGTCTTGCACCCACTGGAGGAGGCTGAATGTGTACGAAAACCTTCAAAAAATCTCATTCCCAAAGCATTGTCATGATTTGTACTGTCTCACACCTCCTTGTAATAGCCCCACTCACAAGCTTTGTCATTATTTGAGCTAACTCAGAGTTCATCCCCTTTGGAAAAGTTTGCCACAGGGGGTTTAATTAAAATAATACTGGCAATTGTGTAACATTTCAGCTGATAGAGATTGCCAGAAACCTTAAATGAAAACTTAAGTGGGAGATCTAGGGAACAAGTTGACTATAGAGGTCTTTAACAAGCTTGGAGACAATCTTGTGGAACCAGAATATTGTGTATATATTGTGTGTGTGTATATACATATATGTGTGTGTGTGTATGTGTGTGTGTGTGTGTGCGTAAGTCAGAATACATGCACAAGATATGGGAAGGTCTTAAGCTCTCAACTTTAGCTGACCCTGAGGCCCTACAAAAGGAGAACATGAAGGCTAAAGCAAACATGTAAACTGCCTGCCTCAACAATGATGGCATATCCCAAAGCATACAACAATCAGCAAAATGGGAAAGCTTATTGGTTCAAGGCACATAAGGAAATCTATAACCAACCATTAGCTGACAATTAAGATAAGTGAGAAGATACATGAATGGATATACTACAAGTATATAGACATTACAAAAATAGACCATTGCAGTTGCTAAAGAAACAAGCAACAGCAGGAAACATAACAAATAACAACAGAGAAACCTGAGGAAGGGGAATCTTGATTTCTGTGTCACTATAGTATATTATCCAGTTTTCAACAAAAATGGTAAGACTTGCAAAGGAATAGGGAAATATGGCCTAACCATAGGAGACAATAATAGTCAATAGAAATTGTCCCCAAGTGAGTCCTGATGCTAGACATAGTAGACATAGTCTTAAATAAGCATTATAAATTAATCAAAAATCTCAAGGGTCATGAAGAATATTTAAAGAAATAATGGCTGAAGAAATTGTAAGAAAGCCTACAGATTGGGAGAAAACATTTTCAAAGTATTTATCTGATAAGGGAATTAAGAATCTAGAATATAAAATGAACTGTCACAAATCAATTATAAGAAGAAAATAACACAATTTAAAAATAAGCAAAGGGTGGGCCATGGTGGTTCATCAGGCAGAGTTCTTGCCTACAATGCCAGAGACCCAGGTTTGATTTCCAGTGCCTGCCCATGAAGAAAAAAACAAAGAATTTATTGTGTGTCCACCCAAAGAAGATATTCAAATGGACAATAAGCACATAAAAGTTGATAATGTGATATGTATTAGGAAAATACATATCAAAATCAAAGTGCCAACTATATGATGATACTATGAGTCAGTGATTGTATACTTTAGATGGTTTTTATGGTGTGTGAATATATCTGAAAAAAACTGCATAACAAACAGGGTGCCATACCACAACAGACAAATGAAAATAGCGATAATTAAAAAGACAGAGAACACCAAGATTTGGTGAGGATGTAGAGAATTTGAAACCCTTATTCATTTCTTGAGTGAGTATGAAATATTACTGCCATTTTGTAAAGCAGTTTGGCTGCTTTTTAAAAATATTAGCATAAAGATAATTACATAGGTGATTATACAACAGTATAATTGCATATGAGTTTTTTCTTCTCTTAAATAATTACAAAACAATTGTATAAAAATTAAACAATTATAGTATTGGGCCTCTGTGAAAATTTAATATATGTGCAATGACAACATGAAAAAGACAGGTAGAAGCAAAACTATATAGGTATAAGAAAATGACATCAGATAGGCAATTGAATCCACAGAAATCAATGTAACAGAGCAGAAAGGGCAACCAAGGTTAATGGAAAAAAAGTATAAATATATACTTGCTTGCCCTTTTTATTTCAGCTTCTTAAAATGTCATAACAGAATATAAAGTCATAAATATAAGAAGGCATTGTTGTACTTGCAATGTATATGAAATATATCTCCCTATATAAACCATAATAGCACAATAAACTTGAGGATTGAATAGACCTATATATGGGTATTTATCTATATGTAAATGGAACTAAGTTAGTATAGACCTGAAGTAAATTACAATGAGTTAAAATATACATTGTAAAATATTTACATGCCTCAAAGTAAATGGATCACTAAGCATATCACATTGAAGTCAGATATAGCCCAGACTAATAACCAAGTTAAAACACCAGAATAAACACAGATTTTGGAACAACTAGACAAAGATATTAATATAACTCTGCTAAATAAAATAAATGGGATGGTTAATGACATAAAAGAGATCAAGAAGACACAAGAAGAGCATAAAGAAGAATTTGAAAGCATAAATAGAAAAATAGCAGATATCACAGGGACTAAAGATGCTGTAGACCAAATCAAATATATATTTGACACACAGCAGCAATTTGAAAAGGCAGAAGGAAGAATAAGGGAACTAGAGTACAGGAAAATTGATTCAAACATACAAAACAGCAAATGGCAAAAAATGATGGAAAACTTCGAATTGGATTTCATGGAAATGATGGATAAAACCAAAGGCACAAATATAAGAATCACTGGTACCCAAGAAGGAGAAGAGAAAAGTAAAGGGCTAAAAAGATTAGCTGAGGATACAATGGGAGGAAAACTTCTGACTCTTTTAAAGAATATAACTATGCAAATCAAAGAAGCCCAAAGAGCTCCAAATAGAATAAATCCAAATAAGTCTTCCACAAGACACATACTAATCAGTCTGTCAAATGTTGAAGAGAAGAAGAAAATCCTGAAAGGAGAAAGAGAAAAACAATTTTCTACATACAAGGGAAATCACATAAGACTGAGTTCAGACTACTCAACTAGCACTATGGAGGCAAGAAGGCCATGAAATGATATATTTAAGATCCTGAAAGAGAAAGCTTTCCAGCCAAGAATTCTGTATCCAGCCAAAGTGGCCTTTGAAACTGAGGGAGAAATTAAAATTTTCACAGACAAACAAATCCTGCAAGAATTTGTCAACAAGAGACCAGCCATCCAATAAATACTAAATGGAGTTCTGCCAGTTGAAAAAAAAGACATAGGAGGTAGGTCTAAAGGAAGGCACAGAATTGAAGAGTACCATTAAGGGTAACTTAAAGGACAAAAAGAGAAAGAGGAAAAGGAATATATAGATCTGACAAATAAAATCCACAGAATAAGTTATTGCATTCAAGAAATGCCTTTTCAATAATAACTTTGAATGCTAATGGTCTAAACTTACCAATTAAAAGATACAGATTGGCAGAATGGATTAAGGAATATACTCCAGCTATGTGCTACTTACAAGAGGCTCATCTTAGACACAATGCTATGAATGCATTGAAAGTGAAAGGATAGAACAAAATGTTCCATGCAAATTATACCAAAAGAAAGCAGGAGTAGCTATACAAAATTGCACAAAATATTTTTAAAACTTTAAAAGTAAAGACATCCTAATTAAAAGGACACTATATATTAATAAAAGGGAAAATTTACCAAGAGGAAATAAAAATCATAAATTTTTGTGCTCCCAATCAAGGAGCTGCAAAGTGCATGAGAGAGAATGGCAAAAACGAAGGGAGCCATAGATGTTTCAACATAATAGTAGGAGACTTCAATATACCACTTTCCTCTATAGATAGAAAAAACAGAGGATCAACAAGGAAATAGAGAAGTTAAACAAATTCATATATGAATTAGAACTAACAGACCTATATAGGACATTGCATCTCAAAACATAAGGATATAAATTCTTCTCTAGTGCTCACAGAACATTCTCCAAGAGAGCTCATATGCTGAGGTAAAAAACAGGCCTTTATAAATTTAAAAACATTGAAATTATTCAAAGCACTATCTCTGATCACAATGGAATGAACTTGGATATCAAAAACCACCAAAGAATGAGAACTTTCACAAGTAATTGAGATTAAATAACACATACCAGTTATGTGAACAACTAATGGGTCAAAGAAGTCTAGATAAATCAGTAGCTATCTGGAGATGAATGAAAATGAGAATAAAACATATCAGAATTTATGGGGAAAATTTATGGGGGAAATTTATTGCCCTCAATGCCTATATTAAAAAACAAGAAACAGCATAATTTGAAGACTTAACTGCTCCCCTGAGGAACATGAGAAAGAGCAGCAAACTCACCCCAAATCAAAGAGAAGAAGAGAAATAACAAACATTAAAGTAGTGTTAAATGAATGGGAGGACAAAGGAACAATAAAAAGAATCAATAAAACCAAAAGTTGGTTCTTTGAGAAAGTCAATAAAATCCATGAGCTACTAGCAGGGCTGATAAAGAAAAAAGAGAGAGAACATGCAAATAAAACAAAATCAGAACTGAGAAGCAGTGAATTGACACAGACCCTAAAGAAATAAATCATAAGATTACACTATAAGTAACTATATGCCAACAAACTAGACAACTTAGATTAAATTAACAAATTCCTGGAAACAAACAAACAAGCTGCACTGAGTCAAGAAAAAATTAAAAATCTTAGCAAACCAATTATAAGTAAAGAGATTCAATAATTTATCAAAAGTCTTCCTACAAAGAAAAGCCTGGGCCCAGATTACTTCACAGGGGAATTTCATCAAGCATTCCAAAAAGAACTAAGACCAACCCCTCAAAATTTTCCAAAAAATTGAGTAAAAACAAATACTACCTAACTAGTTTGATGAAGGGAACATAATTTTAATACCAACACTGGGCAAAGATTCTATAAGAAAAGAAAACTACAGGCCAGTCTCCCTATTGTACATAGATGCAAAAATTCTCAACAAAATACTAGCATATTGAATCCAACCACACATTAAAAGAATTATACACCACAACCAAGTGGGATTTATACCAGGAATGGAAGGATGGTTCAACACAAGAAAATCAATTAATGTAATACAGCACATTAACAAATCAAATGATCACATGATCACCTCAATTGATGCTGAAAAAGCATTTGATGGAATTCAGCATCGTATTCTGATAAAAACATTTGAGAAGATAGGAATCAAAGGTAACTTCCTGAATATGATAAAGAGCATTCATGAAAAACTGATAGCCAGCATCACACTCAATACAGAGAGATTGAAAGCTTTCCACCAAGATGGGAAATGAGGCAAGAATGCACTCTGGCACCGCTATTATTCAACATTGTACAAGAAGTTCTAGCTAAAGTAATCAGGGAGAACAAAGAAATACAAGACATCCAAATTGGAAAGGAGGAAGTAAAATTTTCATTATTTGCAGGGAACATGACACTATATTTGGAAAATCCTGAGAAATCTACAGTAAAGTTACTTGAGCTAATGAACAAATTCAACAAAGGGGTGGGATACAAAATTAAGATGTGAAAATCAGTAACATTTCTATGCAAAAGCAATGACCTAACTGAAGTGTCAGTTAAGGAAAAAATTCCATTCAAAATAGCAACTAAAAGAATCAAGTACCTAGGAATGAACCTAACTAGGGGTGTAAAGGACTTGTAAACAGTAAACTACATAACATTGCTAAAAGAAAAAAAAAGATCTAAATAGGTGGTAATGCATTCCCTGATCATGGATAGGAAAGTGAACTATAGTTGAGATGTCAATTCTAACCAAATTGATCTACAGATTCAACACAATAACAATCAAAATTCCAACAACTTACTTTGGTGACTTGGAAAAGCTAGTCACCAAATTCATCTGGAAGGGGAAGAAACTGTGAATAGGTCAAAGCATCCTAAGAAAGAAGAACAAAGTGGAAGGTTTAACACATCCTGACTTTAAAACTTATTGTAAAGTCACAGTGGTCAAAATAGCATGGTACCGACACAAAGAAAGAAATTTTGAGCAATGGAATTAAATTGAGAGTGCACAAATAAACCACAAAATCTATGGTCAACAGAGTTTTGATAAGGGCCCCAAATCCACTGAACTGGGACAAAGTAGTTCTTCAATAAATGGGCATGGGAGAATGGGGTATCAATAGCCAAGAGAATGATAGAGGACCCCTACCATACACTCCATACAAAAATTAACTTAAAGTTGATAAAACACCTAAATATAAGAACTAGTACCATAAAGCTTCTAGAAGTAAATGTAGGGAAACAGCTGCGAGATGTGGTAATAGGAGGTAGCTTCCTAAACTTTACACCCAAAGCACAAGCAACTAAAATTAAAATAGATAATGGGAATTCCTCAAAATCAAGTGCATGTGCACCTCAAAAGACGTTGTTAAAAATGTGAAGGGGCAGCCAACTCAATGGGAGAAAATATCTTGAAATCACACGTCAGACAAAGCTTTGCTATCCTATATACATAAGGAAATCATACAACTCAAAAACAAAAGAACAAACAACCAGATATTAAAATGGGCTAAATACATAAATAGGCATTTTTCTGGAGAGCAAATACAGATAGCTTAAAAGCACAAGAAGAGATGCTCATTTTCATTAGGTATAAAGGTAATGCAGATCAAGACTTCAACGAGATACCACCTCACACCTATAAAATGGCTGCTATTAAACAAAGAGGAAACTGCAAATGTTGGAGAGGATGTGGAGAAATTGAGTCACTTTTATGCAATGCCAGTGGGAATGTACAATGTTACATCTGCTATGGAAGACAGCTTGGCAGTTCCTTAGAAAACTAAATATTGAGTTGCTCTATGACCCATCCATAGCACTACTTGGTATATACACAGAAGAGCTGAAAACTGACTCAGACAGACATTTTTCACATGGATGTTCATATCAACATTATTTACAATCACCAAAAGATGGAAACAGTCTAAATGTCTATCAATAGATTTGTGGTTTAACAAAATGTGGTATATACATATGATGGAATATAACACAGCAGTAAGATGAAATGACATCCTAAAGCACATGACAAGATGGATGGACATTGAGGACATAATGCTGAGTGAAATAAACCAGATGCAAAAGGTTAGATACTGTATGGCTCCACTTTTATGAGCATGGTAAAGGTAAAATCAGAGGTTTATAATACAGAATATAGGGGAGTTATAAATACATAGAAGCTAGAAATGGGTGAATGGTTAGCTAATGCAGTTGAACTCAAACATAAGGGAATACATACAAGTGAAAGCAGTTCACTAGTGAGTCTATAGGTAGTATTACCACACTGAAGGTGAACATGATTGAATGGGGTTGTATAGACCTATGTGTCTCACTGATTAGCACTACAAATATAAATAAGTTCTTGCATGAAGTACTTCAGAGGTATGATTCTTATACAGAGTGTTTAAGTTCAGGTTATGGGGGAAAACTGCTATTGCATGCCATGGGCTATATTTAAAAGGAAAATATCAGCAGTACTAGAAAATATCTACTTAACATGAAAGAAAGTGGTAATGGAGGAACAAAAAATTTAATAAGGCATAGGAAAAAAATAGGAAAATGGCAGGTGCAACTCTTATCAGTGAATTCATTAAGCATAACTAGCAGAAAACACTCTAATAAAAATTATAGAATTGCAACTCATCCAATCTTTGAAATCTGTTCTTTACCTGATTGTTAAAATGTACTCTGAAATTTGTTGCTTTTTGTATATATTTTATATTTCACAATATAAAATATTAAAAAAACAAGTCTCAGTAAATTCAGAAATTTTGAAGTCATTCAATGTATATTCTCTGACCACAATGAACTAAAGCTAGAAATCAATAACAGAGGGAGAAAGGGAGAATTCACAAATATGTGGAAAGTTTCAGTCTTTTACCATTGAGTAGGATGTTAACGGAGGGTTTTCATATATGTCCTTTATCATGGTGTGGAAGTTTCCTTCTATTCCCATCTTTTGAAATGTTTTTATCAAGAACGGATGTTGGAATTTGTCAAGTGGCTTTTTTGCAACTCTGAAGATGATCATGTGTTTTTTTCCTCTTCAAATTGCTAATGTGGTGTATTATATTAATTAATTTTCTTGTATAGAATCACCTTTGTAGAATTGGGGCAAAACCTAATTGATCATGGTGTATAATTCTTTTCATGTGCTGTTTGATTCTGTTGTTAAGCATTTTGATAAGGATTTATGCATCTATATTCATCAGAGAATATGATTTGCAATTTTCTTTCAATATTATTATCTGGTTTTCATATTAGGATGATATTGGCTCCATAGAATGAATTATGTAGGGCTCCCACTTTGTCAAATTTAGGGAGAGTTTGAGCAAGTTTGGTATTAATTTTGGAATGTTTTGTAGAATTCACCTGTGAAGCCATCTGTTCCTGGGCTGGTCTTTGTTGGGAGGTTTTTGATGCCTAATTCAATTGTGGTCCTCTCTTTCTTCTAGTGTCAGTGGAGGTTGTTCATGTGTTTCCAGGAATTTTTTCATTTCATCTAAGTTCTCTAATTTGCTTTACAGTTGTTCATAGTATCATCTTATGATCATTTTTCTTTCCTGTGAGCTCCACCTTTCATTTCTGATTTTATTTATCTGCCTCTTCCCTCTTTCTATTTTTGCTAGTTGAGCTAAGGATTTGCTAGTTCTATTGACTTATCAAAGAAAAGAACCATCTTTTTGTTTTGTTAATTCTCTCTATTGTTTTTTTGTTGTTCTTCTCAATTTCATTTATTTCCACTGTAATCTGTGTTATTTCTTTCCTTGTTCTTGTTTTGGGATTAGTTGGCTGGGTTTTTTTCCCTCTATTTCCTCCATGTGTGTTTTAAAGTCTTTATTTTTACCTCTATTGTCTTTTTTAATGTAGGTGTTTAATTATATAAATTTCCCTCTCAACACTGCTTGCATTTCATTCCAGAAGGTTTGATATGTCGTGTTCTCATTTTCATTTGTCTAAAGATATTTGCTGATTTCTCTTGCAATTTCTTCTTGACCCATTGAGTATTTAAGAGTGTGCTTTTAAACCTCCATATATGTGTGAATTTTCCAGTTCTCCACTTTTTATTGATTTCCAGATTCATTCCGTTATGATCAGAGAAAGACGCTTGTACAATTACAATCATTTCAGGTTCATTGCGATATGTTTTATGACTCAAGATGTGAATGATCCATGAGCAGAACAGAATAGAATATATATCATGCTGTTTGGGGATGCAATATTCTGTATATGTCTGTTAGGTCTAGCATGTTTATGATATTGTCCATGTTCTCTGTTTCCTTATTGATTGTTTGTCTAATTGTCATATTTAATTGATGATAGTGGTGTACTGAAATCTCCAACTACTATTTCAGGGACTACTCTTTATTCCTTCTGTTTTGTGTTTGCCTCCTGTATTTTGGGGCACCCTGGTTAGGTATATAATTATTTACAATAGTTGTTATTAATTCTTGGTCAATTGCTCCTTTTATTAATACATAGTGTTATTCTTTGTCCCTTATGACAGATTTTACATTTAAAGTCTATTTTGATTGATATTAGCACAGCTACTCAGCTCCTTTTCATTTACTTTTTGCATGGACTATCTTTTGCCAACCTTTCACATTCAACCTATTTGTACCCTTGGAGCTAATTTGAGTCTCTGAAACATCATACAGATCGTTCATTGTTTTTGATACACCTTGCCAATCTCTGTCTTTTTATTGGGGTGTTTAATCTATTAACATTCAGTGTTATTACCTTGAAAGCAGTAATCACTTCAACAATTTTGCTTTTGTTTTTAAAAATATTTTTATCAATAGCATAGTCATATACATTTCCTATACCTTTCTGTTTCCCCACCTGTTTTTTCTACTTGTTGCCCCTCATGTCTGTGTATGTTATATGTCCAAAATCATATGCTTATCATTACTTTCTACATATTTTCATTTTTACACCTATAAAAAATTTAAAAGTTGAGCTACATAAAAATCAATACCATACAATAATATTGGCATTTATAATTACCCTAGTAGTTACCGTTACTGAAGTCTTTATTTCTTTATGTCACTTTCAAAAATTATCTAGTATTCTTTTCTTTTAGTCTGAAGGATTCCATTTAACCTTTCTTGTATGGCAAGTCTAATTGTAATGAACACCATCTGCTCTTATTTATCTGGTAATGACTTAATCTCTCCCTCATTTTTGAAGGAAAGTCTCATCAGATACAAAATTCTTGGTTGGCAGTTCTATTCTTTTGGGACTTTAACTATGTCAACCATTTACTTTCTTGCCTCCATCATTTCTGATGAGAAATCAGCACTCAATCTAATCAGGACTCCTTTTAGGCAACCTCTTGCTTTTCTCTTGCAGCTTTCAGGACCCTCTCCTTTTCTTTTGATAATGTAATCAATATAAGATGGAGAGTGTATTTTTCTTCATGTTTGTCATCTTTGCTGTTCTCTGAGCTTCCTAGATGTGCATATTCACACCTCTTGCTAAGTTTGGAAAGTCCTCTAATATTATTTCTTTGACTATTTATTCTGCCCCTTACTCTCTTTCTTCTGGGACTCCCATATTGTATATATTTGTATGCTTGATGGTGTCCCAGAGTTGTCTTAGACTATTTTTGCTATATACGTATATCTGTTCCTCAGCCTGATTATTTTCAAATGTCTTGTCATTGAGTTTAATGTTTCTTTCTTCTGCCGACTCCAATACTCTGTTCAAACTTTCCTGGGATTTTTTCATTTCAGTTATTGTCTTCAACTCTTTTTGTTACATTTGTTTCCCTTTTAAAATTTGTATATCTTTATTAAGATTCTCATATTACTCACTTTATTTTTCTGATATCCATTAGTTATTTCTGTATATTTTCTTTCATCTCTTTGAGCATTTTTAAAATCATGTTTTTAAGGGGTTTGTTTGGTATACCACATCCTGGTCTTTTTGGTGATTTTTTTTTACATTCCAAGGTTGACATTATTTTTCTCATTTACAAATGAGAAAATGGAGGTGAAAGGAAGTTAGTAACTTGCATAGAAATCACACAAGTCATTGAGGGATGTCTATCTGTTTGAGATAAAATTAACAGTGTCTTCAAAACTCATGCTCATAAATTTACTCTAAAGTTATTGGAAAATTAATGAATACACCACAAAGATATTCATCCAACCATTTAGGGAGGGAAGGGAGGTTTCTCTTTATTTTTTATTTTCCTCTTAGTTAACTTAACCATAGACATAGTCAAACAAAGTATCCATATAATCACTCTAAAACCTGTGTTTGGACAGTAAGTTTTATAAATCAATTTAAAATTAAAGCAACAAAGAAAATATCTACAAATTCAGATAACAAAGTTCTTAAATTGTAAATACTAAACACTATCTTAGGTACCATTTTATCAGCTGTCAAAACTGTGAATGTTCTCAAAAATCAAGAAGAAAGTTCTTACAAATATCTGCACTGCTATAGTAATGATCTATATTAATAAACAGTTTCTTAATTTCAGGAAAATATGAAGTTACAAATATTTTATAATTAACATATGAAAAATCTTAGCCACCTAAAATGAATATCTTAGTTAGCTTATCCATAGGCATGTTTTAAAAAAAAAAATCTAAGTGATCATCATAAAGCCTGTTTGCACAATGTGTTTCTTAAACAATTTAAAATTAAAGCAAGGAAGGAAATAATCTATAGATACAGATATCAGTTCCTTAAATTCTAAATATTAAACACCATCTTTAATACCACTTGATTAACTCAAAATATCAAGTAAAAAGTTATTACAAATATCAATTTTGCTATAGTAGTGAACTATGTTACTAAGTATTTTCAAATTTTAAATTTCAGGAATTTGCTTTATCTAATATTACTATAGCTGCCTATAGGTTTTTTTTGACATTTTTTGTTGTAATATATATATATATTATACCACTTAATCTCTCCCTCATTTTTGAAAGAAAGTCTCATCAGATACAAAATTCTTGGTTGGCAGTTCTACTCTTTTGGGACTTTAACTATGTCAACCCATTACCTTCTGTGTATGTGTATATACACATACATTCTGTGTATATGTATATGCATATACACATACACAGAAAATGAAGAAAAAAAACAATAATTTTCAAAGCACACTTCAACAAGAAGCTACAGAATAGGTTCCAGAGTTTGTCATGGGCTACCTTGCCTTCATGTCAGATGTTTCCTTCTAGCTGCTCCAAAACACTGACAGGTTTATCAAAGTCAATAATGGAATCATACAGTATCTGGCCTTTTGGGTCTGATTTATTTCACTCAACATTATGCCCTCAAGGTTCATCCACTTTACATTATGACCAAAAGTGAATAAGTGTTCCAATTTCTCTGCAATCTCTCCAACATCCATAGTTTTCTGTTTGTTTAATAGCAGTTATTCTTATAGGTGTGAGATGATATCTCATGGTCATCTTAATTTGCATTTCCGTTATAGCCAATGAAGATGAGTAGATCTTTTTCTGCTTTTAAACCATCTGTATTTGCTTTTCAGAAAAGTGCCTATTCATTTCTTCTGCCAATTTTATAATTGGGTTGTTTGTTTTTTTGTTGTTGAGCTGTACAATTTCTTTATACACAGAATATAAAGCCTTGACAGTATTATGGAAATGAAGGGCAGGGTGTCAGGCTGAATGGGGCAGTTTGAGGCTGGGCAAAGCCCCCTCATGTTGATTGCAGACACCTATGAAGCTCAGGGAGGTTGGGCAGGAGAGCCTGACCTTCCCTCTCTCAGGTTTCCTATGGAGCTGTCTAGGTTAGGGCTGCAGCCCTGAAGCCTGACATTTCTGACCATTTTGCCTCTGATCAGTGGCTCTCTCCCCCACCCTGGATGCATATCTTCCCTAAGTAAGCTCCACCCATACTGATAATTGCACCACTGAACCTTGGGATTCAATTGAGATCATTCAGACCTTAGAGCATGCCAGCTGACCATCCAGGACATGCATGTCTAAACTCAATGTTTTTAACTGAAAATCCACAAGTCTTTACTCATGGAAACCTCCTTCCCAAGCTGCTGGGCCAGACAGTTCCAAATAGTAGTTTTTCAAAGGATGGGTTTTTAAAATATATTGTACTTCTTTGAAAGGTGGTCAGAATCCCACGGTCATCTCTCTTTTCCAGAGCAGTCTGTTCCAGGTCATTGTGATGGAAAAGAACGTGTGGTTGCGGGTGTCTGTAAAGGAAGAAGAGCAAGTGAACAGGATTAGGTCAACGTTCTAAGCCTTTCCACCTCCCTGAGCCCTGTCTGGTTTTCCATGTCATTGGTTACCTGAGAATCCAGGTTCTTCTCACCTATACCCTAAGCTGGAGGTGAGAGTAGGACCAGTGACCCATGCATTAGCTTGCACACCTGAATGTTTTAAGCATCTTTGCCCCATTTGAAACTCAAATAGCTGCAGCATTTCCCTGCACTATATTAGCTTCTCTTAAAAAATATTTTATCCAGGAAAATTTACAAAACATATTCCCAGTATAAACACAATGTCTGTATTGCTGCAAGTAGAGCCATGAAGCTGAATGTTTATTGGCTTCACAATAAATTATCAGCCCAGCACTATTTTTTCTCTTTTATAGAATCTTTATCATGAATGGTCAATGTGAAAAATGTAAAACATATGGAAGAATCTGAAGCCATTTGCATACTCTAGCTGTGAAGATGTAACATCTAGTTCATTGCTACATATGAGTACAGATGTTTTTCCTGAGCTGTATGATGTGGAGTTTGTCCTTTTTAGCAGAGTCATGACAGTGAAATCATACTGTAGCTATCCTTTTGTGTCTGGCTTATTTCACTCAGAATTATATTTTCTAGGTTCATCATGCTGTCATATGCTTCAGCATCTCATTTTATCTTAATTTTTAATTTTATCTTAATAATTTTCCATCATGTGTGTGCCAGTTTGAAACTGTTGTGTACCCCAGAAAATTAATCATGATTTAATATTGAAGAGTTGCATCCTTTTCATTGTATTGTTTCCATAAAGATGTGACACGCACAATTGTGATTGTGACCTTTTGATGAGTTGGGGATGGAACTCTGCCCATTAAAGGTGTGTCTTGATTAGTTTACTGAATTTCTTTAAAAGGGGAAATATTTTGGAGAAAGAGCTCAAAGTTGACAGGGAGCAGACTTGGAGAACCATTGCTAGAGAGCCAAAAGAGATACAAACATTTGGAGATGCCCAGAGTTCTGACAGAGAGAGCAGACACCTAGACACAGACAGTTGGAGGTGCAGAGCCCAGCAGACATTGTCATATGCCTTACGATGAGATGCTAAGCAAGCCTGAACCCAGAGTTGTGTCCTGGAAAAGCTAAGTGAAGGTCCACAAATGCCTAGGGAGGAAACCACTGGCATCAGAAAGTGGAAGCAATGGAGCCAGGAACAAGGACCGACAGACACCTGTCCCATGCCTTCCCATGTAGCAAATATCAGCCTTTCTTGAATCAAGATACCTTTTTATGGATGCCTTAGTGTGGACAATTTATTGCCTTAGAACAGTAAACTTGTAACTTAATAAATTTCCTTTATAAAAGCTGTTCCATTTCTGGTATGCTGCATTCTGGGAGCAATTAGCAAGCTAAAATAGTGTGTATATATCATATTTTGTTTATTCACTTGTCAGACTGTTATCATTTTTTGGTAATTATGAATGGTGCCACTATGAACATTGGTATACAAATGTATGCTCATGTCACTGCTTTCAGCTCTTCTGGGTATATATAATATTGATATTGCTGGATCATACGGTATCTTGATATTTACTTTTCTAAGGAACTGCCAGACTGTCTTCCACAGCAGCTGTATCATTGTACACTCCCACTAGCAGTGCATAAGTGTTGCAATTTCTCCATATCCTCTCCAATATTTAGCTTCCTATTTATTTAATAACAGTCATTCTTATAGGTGTGACCTGATATCTAATTGTAGTTTTCATTTCAATTTTCTTTTATAGATAATGAAAATGAGCATAACTTCCTGTGCTTTTTGGCCATTTGTATTTGCTCTTCAGAAAAATGTCTATTCATATATTCTCCCACTGTACAATAGAGTTGTTGTATTTTGTTTTTGTTTTTGTTTGGTTATTGAGTTGCAAGATTTCTTTATTATACAGGGTATCAAACCTTTATCTTGTATATAGTTACCAAATATTTTCTCCCATTCAATTGGCTGCTTCTTCACCTTTTTGACAAACTCCTTTGAGGCACAGAAACTCTTCATTGTGAGAAGTTCCATTTGTCTATTTTTCTTTCATAACTTGAGCTTTGGGTGTAAAGTTCCAGAAGTTACCTCCTACCACTAGGTCTTGAAGATGTTTCTCTATATTTTCTTCTAGGAATTTTATGGTACTGGCTCTTATATTTAGGTGTTTGATGCATTTTGAGTTAATTTTTGTATAGGGTATAAAATACCAGTCCTCTTTCATTCGTTTGGGCTTTGATATCCTATTCTCCCAAGCCACTTTATTGAAAAGACTCTTCTGTCTCAATCCATTGGATTTGGGGGCTTGGTGGAATATTAATTGGCCATAGATTTGATAGTCAGTATCTACACTCTTGATTCAGTTCCTTTGGTCAAAACTTCTATCTTTGTGCCAATACCATCTTGTTTTGGTCACTGTGACTTTATAGTGAGCTTTAAAGTTGGGAAGTTTTAGTTCTCCCAATTTACTCTTCTTTTTTAAGGATATCTTTAGCTATCTGAGGTTTCTTTCCCCTCCAAACAAATATGATCACTAGTTTTTCCAAGTCTTCAAAATAGGTTATTGTTATTTTAATTGATATTACATTTAATCTGTAGATGAATCTGTGTAGAGTTGACATCTTCTTTGAAAAGAAGATCTTCTTTGATTTCTTTTATCAATATTTTGTAGTGTTCCATGTACAGGTACTTTACATACCTGTTTAAGCTTACTCCTAAATACTTGATTCTTATACTGGCTATTTTGAATGGATTTTTTTCCTTAATTATCTCCTCAGTGATGCCATGGCTTTTAAGTAGAAACATTACTGATTTTTGCATATTAATCTTGTATCCCATTACTCTGCTGAATTTGTTTAATAGCTCAAGTAGCTTTGTCATAGAATTCTCAGGATTTTCCAAGTATAGGATCATGTCATCTGTAAATAGTGACATTTTTATTTCTTCCTTTCCTATTTAGATGACTTTTATTCCTTTCTCCTTCCTTATCACCCTGGGGAGAACTTCTAGTACAAGGTTGCAAATAGTGTTGACAATGGGCATTCTTGTCTCATCTTGTACCTGACCTTAGGGGGAATTATTTCATTCTTTCATGATTGAGAATGATACTTGTGGTGGATTTTTATATATGTCCTTTATAATACTGAGGAATTTTCCTTTAATTCCTACTTTTCAAAGTGGTTTTTATCAAAAAACGATGCTGAATTTTGCTGAATGTCTTTCAGCATCAATCAAGGTGATCATGTGATTTTTCCTTTCAATTTGTTAATGTGCCATATAACACTGATTGATTTTCTTATGTTGAAACATCTTTGCATTCCTGGTATAAACCCCACTTGGTCATGACGTATAATTCTTTTAACATATTGTTAGATTCAATTTGCTAAAATTTGGTTGAGAAATTTTGCATCTATGTTCATTAGGGAGATTGACCTGCAAGTTCCTTTCTTGTTGCTTCTTCATCCAGTTTTAGTATTAGACTAATTTTAGCTTCATAAAATGATGTAGGTGGTGTACTTATTTCCCCAATTTTTGGAGGAGTTTGAGTGGATTTGGTGTTGGCTCTTTTTGAAATGTTTGTTGAAATTCTTCTATGAAGTCATCTGGCCCTGGGATTTTTTTTATAGGAACATTTTGATAACTAATGAATCCTTTTACTTGTAATTGGTTTGCTAAGATCTTCTACGTCTTTTAGAGTCAGCATTGATAGTCCATATGTTCCTAGAAATTTGTCCATTTCAACTAAAGCTATCTAGTTTTTTAACATATGGTTGGTCATGATATTCTCTTAATGATTTTTTTAAATTCCTTCAGGATCCATGATAATGAGCCCCCCTCATTATTTTATTTTATTTATTTGCACCCTCCCTCTCTCTTTTTTTTCTTTGTCACTCTAGCTAGAGTCCATTGATTTTCACAAAGAACAAACTTTTGGTTTGTTGATTCATTCTATTGTTTTTTCTTTGTTGTTGTTGTTGTCCTCCAGTTAATTTATTTCTCTTTAATCTTAATAATCTTAGCTATTTCTTTTCTTCTAGTTGCTTTGGATTTGTTTGCTGTTCTTTCTCTAGTTCTTCCATGTGAACAGATAGGTCATCAATTTCATAAAACAGACATTTAGGATGATAACTTTCCCTCTCAGCACAGATTCTGCAGCATTTCATTGGTTCTGATATGCTATATTTTCATTTTCATTTACCTCCAGATATTTACCAATTTCTCTACCAATTTCTTCTTTAACCTACTGATTATTTAACATCATATTTTTACATCTCCATATACTTGTGAAAGTTATGGTTCTTTAATGATTATAAATTTTCTGCTTTATTCAATCATAATCATAGTGTTTTGAATAATTTCAATCTTGTTAAATTTGTAAAGAACAGATTTATGTCCCAGCATATGATCTACCCTTGGTAATGTTCCATGAGCACTAGTGAAGAATGTATATCCTGATATTTTAGAGGGTAATGAGCTATATATGTACAATTAGGTCTAATTCATGTATCACATTATTTAAATTCTCTATATCATTATTGATCCTCTCTTTAGTCATTCCATCCATAGAGGAGAGTGGTGTATTAAAGTCTCCCACTAGTATTGTTGAAATATCTCTCATTCCCTTCAGTTTTGCCATTTTTTGCCTCATGTACTTTGCAGCTCCATGATTGGGAGTATAAACATTTATGATTGCTCTTTCTTCTGGATTAACTGTCCATTTTATTAATATATAATGTCCTTCCTAAATTTTTTGCTTAATATTTATTAATATACATCAAATCTTTAAGAAGTGCAGTTTAATATACTTCTATTAGTAAGTTTATTTTTTCCCTTTAAAGATAAGAAGAAAATCAAAACCTCTGAACTTATAATTTTCAACATGAAAGACCCAGAAAATGGTTGTAATTAAAAATAATATCAATAAAGTAAATGTTTTCATGAGTATTACTGGATGATACTGAAACAGAATAATGTATAAACATCTTATTTTGTTCTTAATTTGAAGTTGCCATTGAAATCAATTACAAATATTTATTCTGAAAGATGCTACTATGAATTCAGGCTGCACATTCAAATATTGATGTAACAATGCAAAATTAAATTTATGGAATACTTAGAAAATGGTTTTAATTGAAGCCTACAGGAAAACTTATAATATTCATTTGTAATGATTTTTATAACATTTTTACTGTATAATATAACATGTATTCAAAGTAAAGGAATAAAAAAGCAAAAGTTTTGAAAGCACTCTTCAAAAAGTAGTTACAAGACAGATCCTAGAGTTTGTCATGGGTTACCATACAATCCTCTCAGATTTTTCCTTCTAGCTGCTCCTGAATATAAGAGGATAGAAGACACAATTTTTTTTTACTATCACAATCAATTTTCTTTCTTTTTGTGAAAAATAATATACATAAACAAAACTATAAATTTCAGGTATAGGCCCACAATTAGTTGTAGGACATATTTCTGAGCTTGACATGGGTTTCAATTCCAAAATTTTAGGCTTTTACTTCTAGCTGCTCTAAGATGCTGGAGATATCAATTTAATGATTCAGCAATCATATTAATTTGTTAAATCCTATCTTCTCTGTATAATTCCACCATCACCTTTGATCTTTCTATTCCTGTCTTAGGGGTGTTTGGGATATGCCCATTCTAACTTTTTCATGTTGAAGGGTCTGTCAATAATATGGGGTAGGGAGATGGAATAGCTGATGTTCTGGAGAAGCTGGGCCCACTAGGTTTCAGAACTTATCTGGTCCAAGGACCCATCTGGAGGTTGTAGGTTTCTGGAAAGTTACCCTAGTGGATGGAACCTTTGTAGAATCTTATATATTGCCCTAGTTGTTCTTTAGGATTGGCTGGAAAGGTCCTGGTTGGAGTTTGGCAGGTTATGATAGGTAGCAATGTCTAGCTGAAGCTTGTGTAAGAGCAACATCCAGAGTAGCCTCTTGACTCGATTTGAACTCTCTCTGCCACTGATACTTTAATAATTACACTTCTTTTCCCCTTTTTGGTCAAGATGGAATTGTTGATCCTATAGTACCAGGGTTGAATTCATCCCTGGGGATTATCTCCCATGCTGCCAGGGAAACCTCTACCCCAGGAAGTCATGTTGCATATAAAGGTGAGGGCAATGATTTCAGTTGCAGAGTTGGGCTCAGAGAGAGTGAGGTCATAATTGAACAACAAAAGAAGTCTTCCAGAAGTAACACTCATGCATACCTATAAGTAGGCTAAGCTTCTCTGCTACCTACATAAGCTTCACAAGGGTAAGCTTCAGGATCAGGGGCATGGCCTATTGATTTGGGTGTCCCTAAAATTTGACACAGTATCAAGGGATTCTCTGATGATAAAATTTAATAGTTCCATATTTTTCTTCCCATCCCTTGAGGGACGTTGCCAATACTCTTAGATTATCTGCTTAATGTACTCCGGGATGTATCCAGGCATTACATTAATCTATACAGGATTAAAGGACCTCTTTCTTATTCTGGGTTCCCTGTATTTCAACTGCTCAATGAGCTATACAGGTAGGTTGAGTTAGATTATGTGCTACAGAAAATTTTGGTTCCAAACCAAATAAAGGTTTCTTCTTTTGGTCTCAAAGAATAGGTGTAGTTCCAAAATATAGACAATATTTTCTTTAACCATGTTTTCTGAATTAATTTAACCCCAAACTGAATAGCATCATTCTTATCTCTAAATATCTTGTTATGTATATATTATATAAAACAGCTTTTTAAAATCCAGAAATAGAAAAATAAATCCAGAAATAATAATTAACACTCCGGACTTAATGTGTCTGCTATAAAAGCTTACAATCTAAGCCCCTGTTTTTTATAAGCATTTTCTAAAGGAGACCATACCATTGTTGATCTTTTATTTCTGGCTTACTTGCCTCACCAAATGTCCCACATATTCACTCACATCATTGCATGCCTCACAACTTTGATCCTTTTTTGTAGCAGCACAACCTCTGCTCATAAGTATACATGATCGTTCACCAATCTACTTCTCAGTCAGTGCATCCTTTAGCAACCTGCATTCATCAAGCCTCATGTATAGTGCCCAAAGTCCATAGTCCATCACCACTCTCAATTTTAGATAAATACAGTGTTCCCAAGAGAAAGAAAACCAATAAACACACCCTTGCCAAATAGAAAATCTAAAGCTCCTCTTAACTCTTGTCTTTACCCTATTATTTAACTATGCTGTTGCTTTGTTAGTGTAGATATTTTCTTTTTGAACATAGCTCATAGCATAAAATTGCAGTTTTTCCCCTGTACCCTGGACTTAAAAACTCTTTGCAAATAAATCATATCTTTGAAGTAGTTGCAAAAATTAATTTATATTTCTAGTGTTAATAAGTGGGACATTGGGACAGTGTCAGAAATGAACTTAGAAATGAACTAATGACAGTGGGACAGTGTTAATCAGTAGGCCCATACAACCCTTTCAATCTTGTTCATCTTCAATATGGGAATATTAATTATATACCCACTAGAGAACCGCCTTCACTTCTGTCTATTCCCTTACATTGGAGTTCCTCTTTTTTAGCCAACAATCCACCCATCTCTACCTTCTATGCATCTCTAAGCCCCCTATATTCTGTGTTATAAGCCTCTGATTTTACCTTTATGATGGTCATAAAAGTGGAATCATACAGTATCTATCTTTTTGTGTCTGACTTATTTCCACTTTCATTGTTTTGGCTGTTGATATCCAGTTTCTGCATGCCTATTTATTGAAAAGCCTATTTTGTTCCAGTTCAGAGGATTTGAGAGCATTATCAAAATCAGTTGCCATCAGTTGGTGGTCTGTTTCTACACTCTCAATTCTATTCCATTAGTCAATGTTTCTATCTTTGTGCCAGTACCATGCTGTTTTGACCACTGTGGCTTTACAATAGGTTTTAATGTCAGGACGTGTAAATCCTCCCACTTTGTTCTTCTTTTTTAGGATGTTTAGCTTTTTGGTGTCTTTTTCCCTTCCAGTCGAATATGGCAACTAGCTTTGCCAAGTCTTCAATGTAGGTGGTTGGAATTTTCATTGGTACTGTGTTAAATCTGTAGAACAATTTGGGTAGGATTGACATTTTAACTATATTTAACCTTCCTATCCATGAGCAGGGTACATCTGTCGACCTATTTAGATCTTCTTTGATTTCCTTTAGCAATTTTATGTAGTTTCTGTGTACATGTTCTTTACATCCCTAGTTAAATTCATTTCTAAGTTCTTGAGTCTATTAGTTGCTATTTTGGATGGAATTTTTTCCTTCACTGAGATCTCAGTTAGGTCATTGCTTGTATATAGAAATGTGAGTGATTTTTGCATGTTAAATTTATATCCTGCCACCTTTATGAATTTGTTTATTAGTTCAAGTAAATTTGCTGTAGGATCTTTCAAGGATAGTATCATGTCATCTGCAAATAATAAAAGTTTTTTATCTTCCTTTCCAATTTGGATGGCTCTTATTTCTTTGTCCTGCCTGATTGCTCTAGCTAGAACGTCTAGCACAATGTTGAATAGTCATGGTGACAGTGGACATTCTTATATTGGTCCTTGTCTTCTTAGTTGGGAAGCTTTCAGTCTCGCTCCATTGAGTACCATTCTGGCTATCAGTTTTTCATATATTCCCTTTATCATATTGAGGTAGTTACCATTGAGTCTTATCTTTTGGAGTATTTTTATCAGAAAAGGATGTTGAATTTTGTCAAATGATTTTTTCAGCATCAATCGAGATGATCATGTGATTTTTCCTTTTCACTTTGTTAATGTGCTCTATTACATTAATTGATTTTTTGTGTGTAAGGAACCATCCTTGCATTGCTGGTGTAAACCACACTTTGTCATGGTGTATAATTCTTTTAATGTGCTGTTGGATTCAATTTCCTAAAATTTTATTGAGAATTTTTGCATCTATGTTCATCATTAATTAGGGAGATTTGCCTATAGATTTCCTTTCTTATAACATCATTTACATGGTTTTGGTATTAAAATGATATTAGCTTCATAAAATGAGTTAGGTAGAGTTCATTTTTCCTCATTTTTTTGAAAAGTTTGAACAGGGTTGGTGTTAGTTCTTTTTGGAATGTTTGATAAAATTCCCCTGTGAAGCCATCTGGGCCTGACGTTTTCTTTGTAGGAAGATTTTTGATGACTGATTGAATCTCTTTACTTGTGATTGGTTTGTTGAGATCTTCTATTTCTTCCTGAGTCAGTGTAGCTTGTCTGTTTCCAAGAATTCGTCCATTTTCTTTAAGTTGCCTAGTTTGTTGGCATATAGTTGTTCATAATATCTTCCTATGTTTTTTTAATTTCTTCAGTATCTGTGGTTATGCACCCTTTCTGCATTGATTTTGTCATTTACATCTTCTCTCTTTTTTTCTTTGTCAGTCTTGCCAGCAGCCCATCATCAGTCTTGCCAGTGGCCCATCAATTTTATTGATTTTCTCAAAGAACCAACTTTCAGTTTTATTGATTCTTTCTATTGTTCTTTTGTTCTCCCATTCATTTAACTCTGCCTTAATCTTTGTTATTTATTTTTTTATATTTGCTTTAGGGTTAGTTTTCTGTTCTTTTTCAAGTTCCTCCATTTGGGCAGTTAACGTCCTCAATTTCTGGTCTTTATTGTTTTTTAATATTGGCATTTAGGGCAATAAACTTCCCTCTCAACACAGCCTTTGCCACATCCCAAAAGTTCTGACATGTTGTTTTCCCATTTTCATTCCTCTCCAGATAGCTTTTGACTTCTCTACCAATTTCTTCTTTGACTCTCTGGTGTTTTAGAGTGTGTTATTTAATCTCCATATAGTTATGAATGTTCTCATTCTTTTGTGGTTATTGAGATTCGGCTTCATTCCATTGTGATCAGAAAAAGTGCTTTGAATAATTTTAATTTCTTTAAATTTATAAGGACACACCTATTTTGTGCCCCAGCACATGATCTATCCTGAAGAATGTTCCATGAGCGCTAGAGAAGATCATGTATCCTTGTGTTTTGGGGTGCAATGACCTATACATGTCTGTTAGGTCTAATTCATTAACAAGTGGCTTAACTTCTCTATTCCCTTGCTGCTCTTCTGTCTGGTTGTTCTAGCTATAGAGCAGAGTGATGTACTAAAGTCTCCTATTATTATTGCTGAAACATCTATCTCTGTCTTCAGTTTTACCAATGTCTGTCTCATATACTTGAGAACATTGATTGGGAGAATAAACATTTATGATTGTTATATCTTCTTGGTGAATTGACCCTTTAATTAATATTTAGTGTTCTTGTTTGTCTTTTATGATGCTTTACATTTAAAGTCTATTTTGTCCAATATTAGTATAGGTAATCCTGCTTTCTTTTGTTTACAACAAAAACCTTTTTCCATGCTTTCACTTTTAATCTATTTGTATCCTTGTGTCTAAGATGAGTCTCTTGTAAGAAGCATATAGCTGGATTATATTTCTTAGTTCATTCTGCCAACTTGTATCTTTTAGTTGGTAAGTTTAGTCCATTAACATTCAAAGTTAGTACTAAAAAGGCATTTCTTGAATACACCATCTTATCTTTTTTATTTTGTTTGCTAGATCTATATATTCTTTTCCCTCTTTCTCTTTTTATCCTTTACATTACCCTTAGTGGTACTAGTCAATTCTGTGTCCTCCTCCAGACTTCCCTCTCTTGTCTTTTTTTTTCAACTGGCAGAACTCCCTTTAGTATTTTTTGGAGGGATGGTCTCTTGTTGACAATTTCTTTCAGGATTTGTTTATCTGTGAACATTTTAATATCTCCCTCAGCTTTGAAGTACAATTGGGCTGTAAACAGAATTCTTGGCTGGAAGTCTTTCTTTTTCAGGATCTTAAATATATCATACTACTGCCTTCACATCTCCATGGTGCCAGTTGAGTAGTCTGAACTCAATAATTTGTGCTTTCCATTGTATGTAGTAGATTGTTTTTCTCTTGCCACCTTCAGAATTTTCTGCTTCTCTTCAACATTTGACAGACTAATTAGTATGCATTTTGGGGAAGGTCTGTTTGAGTTTATTCTGTTTGGAGTTCGTTGGGCTTCTTTGACTTGTATATTTATGACCTTTATAAGGTTTGGGAAGTTTCTACCCATTATTTCCTTAACTACTCTTCCTAGCCCTTTACTCCCTCTCCTTATGGGACACCAATGATTCTTATATCTGTGTTCTTTGTTTCCCTGAAATCCAATTCAATTTTTTCCATATTTTTTGCCATTTGTTGTTTTGAGTGTTTGAAATCAGTTATCCTGTCCTCCAGATTGCTTATTCTTTCTTCTGTCTCTTCAATTCTGCTATTGCATGTCTCCAGTATGTTTCTTATTTGGTCAAACAGTCTTTAATCTCTGTGATATCTGCTATTTTTCTCTTTATTCTTTCAAATTCCTCTTTATTCTCTTCTACTGTCTTCTTGGTTTCCTTTATGTCATTTCCCATCATGCTTATTTTATTAAGTAGAGTTATATGAATTTCTTTGATTGGTTGTTCCAATGTCTAGAGCCCCTCCAGTGTTTTAATTTGGTTGTTAGACCGGGCTATATCTGTCTGCATTGTGATTTGCTTAGTGATCTTCTGTTGTTTTCATCTCATGTAAATATCTTGATTGATTTACTTTGGGAGTTGATTTCTTTTGGTAGTCTAAAGCCTTGTGTTTGAGGGGTGTTTGATACCTGGGATGCTGGATATGAAAGAGGGAGCAATAGTACAGTGATACAATGCAGCACAGGTATAAGTGCAGGCTGGGGATGTTATGCTGGTACTTGTGAATGTGGGCTCCCAGTGGCCAGGAAGGATTTAGCTGTATGGTGCACAGGTCTGGGGGAGGGTGTAACCCTTGTGTGCATTGGCCTAGGACATGGGGCTCTTTATGCACATGTGCAGAGATATGGCATCAGGTTGGCATTATGCTTTCCTGGACTGCAGGCAGATGTGACCCAGCTGCACAGGTCAACACTTTCTCAGAGCTGCAAAGTGTGACTGAGGCCCATGAGTATGTGTGGGTCTAGGAGTGCAGTAAACTGAAGTTCCCAGGGCTGATGGATATGTTTTGGGGCCAAGCACATACATGGGTCTAGGAATGCCATAAACTGATGTGCAGAGCTCAGGGGTCAGGGTGAGGCTGTGCGACACTATGGGCAGGGGGCGGGTGTAGCCTGGGTATGAAAGTAAGTGCCCACAGCCTTTATGTGCTGGTGACAACCTGAAAGGAGCAGAGAGGTGGAGCTAGTGGTCAGGAGGGGTGCAAGAGAGGTGGGCTGGCCTGCACTTAAGGTAGGTGTGTGGGGCAGGTACATGTGCTGGGGAGTTGTAGGGCAAGGGCACTTGGATCACAGGATGTGGGGTTGAGTGATAGCGTTCAGGTACATGCAGTGTGGGGTAAGTCACAGGTCATGAGGCTGCACTGGTGAGGACAGTGTGTTCAAGGAACATGACTTGGCTTACTTTCTAGTCCCTTTCTTCATATCCATGCATTCCTGTGGGTTCCATGCTTCCCTGTCAGGCTCCAGTTTTCTGCTTCTCAGTTCCTCAGCTTTTGCAACCAGGGCCACCCTATGTGGTGCAGAAGGCTCTACTAAGTCAGTTGCACTCTTGAATTGCCAGCTTAGTCACCCTCCCATCCCTTCTCTAACTTTTCCTTGGAGCAGGGCAGAATTCCACCTACCCTGTTCAGCCATCTTTCTAGAACTCCCTTCCTATCTCTTATAACATCTTTATATTTAAATTCTATTTTATCTGATATTAATATGACTACTCCTGATTTCTCTTGGTTACAACTTGCATATAAAACCTTCTTCCATCCTTTCATTTTCAATCTATCTGTATCATTAGGTCCAAGATGAGTCGCTTGTAAGCAGCATATAGATGGCTCATACTTTTAATCCTTTCTGCAAATATGTGTCTTTTAATTGTTGATTTAATCTATTAATATTCAGAGTTATTGCTGTAAAGGTAGCTCTTGAATCTACCATCTTATCTTTTAGTTTTTGTTTGCCAGGTCGCTTCCAAGTGGTACAGTTACTCAATCCATTTACTGTCAATTGGATCACCTAAATGCAAAATGAACTTCGCTGGACTGGCCCACTTTTCTGGATTGACCCCACCTTGACCCATGGGTGTGATAACTTCCTTGGGAAGAAACTGGAGGCAGAAAATCCTCATAAAGGTTAAAAAAAGGGGGGGAAGGGACAAAAAACAAAATGGTCATAACACAGCAAGGTGCTAGAATTGCAAAGTGTAAGGATAATGTGGCACTGAGTGAAGGAGAGAATTTACCCAAATCAACTTATAGGATCTGGGGATAAATTCAGTACAAAAAACAGCAAATTAAGTTTTCTGGAAAAGAACAAGATAAAGGGAAACTTTCTCCTGGAATTGAAACAGTTATACAAAAATCACAATATTCAAAATTGTACTACATATCCAGAACAAGAATCAGATGAAGAGCTGAAAAAATCTGATCAGTTAATCAAGGGCTCTTATAAATGTTTAGAATAATGAACCAAGTGTAAAGAAAATACTAAAAGCAAAGTCAATCAAAATAAAACCCTGAACAAGAAAGAAAAAATGATGTTCACTTATCTCATCAAGATCATCAAATGCTTAGACTGCAGCAATAAATTATGAGCCATACTAAGAAACAGGAAGATAAAACTCAGTCCAGAGAGTAAATCAAAATTTCAGAGAAGACACAGAATTTGGAAAAACTATTCAAAGAATTTCAAAGAGATCTCCTAAATCAATTCAAAGATACATGGGAAAATATGCATAAAGAGATAAAGGACATTAACAGAACTATTTGTGAGCATCAAGAACAATTTGAAAGTATAAAAAGAAGTATAGACATTATGGGATGAAAGGCTTAATGATAGAGATTAAAAATACAATAGGGACAGACAACAGTAGATTTGAACAGGCAGAAGAAAGAATCAGCAAACTAAAAACAGGACAAATGAAATAAGAAAATCAGAAAAACAGAGACTGAAAAGAATAAAAAAATTGAGCAGTGTTTCAGAGATTCTAGTGACAGTATGAAGCACTCAGGTAAACATATCATGGGTCTTTCAGATCAGAAGAGAAAAGAAATGGGGATAAAGGAATATTTGAGGAAATAATGGCTGAGAATTTCCCAACTCCTATGAAAGGCATAAATATACATATCCAAGAAGAACAACATACTCCAAACTGAATAAATCCTAATAGACTACTCTGAGACACTTATGAATCAGAATGTCAAATGCAAAGATAAAAAATTCTGAAAGCCATCAGAGAAAAGTGATTTACCATGCTGAAAGGATCTTCAATAAGATGAAGTGTCAATTTCATATCAGAGACCATGGAGACAAGAAAGATGATATTTTTAAGGTACTAAAAGTGAAATATTTTCAGTCAAAAACTCTCCTTCAAAATTAAGGGAAGTTTAAGTTGTCAATAGATAAACAGAAACTGAGAGATTTTGTCAACAGAAGTCCTGCCCTAAAAGTATTACTAAGGGGAGTTTTCCAGGTTGAAAGGAAAAGACAGGAGAGAGTAGGTTGCAGTAGTATGAAGAAATGAAGATTATCCATAAGGGTAACTAAAAGGGTAAATGGAAAATTGAACAGTACTGTATCCTCAAAGAGTTCTACTCTTTAATTCCCTTAAGAGTCAGAAAACAACTGACTAATAATAGACATGAAGAATATAAAGACTATAAAGTGGAAAAATGGGACAAAGGCAACATAAGGGTTATGGGAGAAGAGAATGTGTATGCAATTGAAGCTAAGTTGGTATCTGTTCTAGTTTGCTAAAGCTGCCAGAACGCAGCACAGCTGAGACAGATCAGCTTTTTAAAAGGGGATTTATTTAGCTAAAAACATATAGTTCTTCAGAGGAAAAGAGGCGAACTTTCATCTGAGGTTCAGTTACACAGGAAGATAGGATTTAACAGATAAATATGACTGCTGAATCATTATATTTATATTTCTGTAGGTCTCCAGTGTCTTCGAGCAAATAGAAGGAAAAATGAAAAATCATTGAACTGTAACCCATACCAAACTTTAAAATCTATTCTATAACTACTTGTTAAAATGTACATGGAATTTCACTGCATTTTGTATATACATTATATTTCACAATAAAATAACATTAAAAAGATACATCACAAAAGATCAACTATTCAGAAAATGAGGTTTCGATAAAGGAATAGAAAGACAAAAAATAAAAATATTACATATACAGATCAATAGACAAAACGGCTGAAGGAAGAACTGCCTTTACAGTAATAACACAGAAGTTTCATAGGATTAAATTACCCAATCAAATGATACAAATTGGCAGAATGGATAATAAAGTATGATCCAACTCTATGTTGTTTACAAGAGACTCACCTTAGATAGACACATTAATTTCAAAATGATAGATTGGTAAAAGATATTTCATGAAAATAGAAACAAACAGGAGCTGTGGTAGCTATAGGATATTGGACAAAAATCATTTAAAATTGAAAACTGTTTTAAGAGACAAAGAAGGACTCTATATATTAAGAAAAGAGGAATCCACCAAGAATAAATAACAATCATAAATATTTATGCACCCAAACATGGTATCCAAAAATACATGAAGTACTGGCAAAACTGAAGAGAGAACTACACCAAAGCAAGATGTTAATAATAGGGTTGTATATGAGAATCCTGTATTTTATGCATAAGTTTTCAGTAAACCCACAATTTCTCTAATAAAAAAAATTTAAATCCTAAAAAAAATGAAGAGAGAAATAGACACATCTACAATAGTAGTTAGAGATTTTTAAACTTCACTCTCATCATTAGATAGATGTCTAGACAAAGGATCAATAAGGGAAGAGAGAACTTGAATATATTTTTAGTGGACTAGACATAACAGACATATACAGGGTATTGCACACATAACAGAAGGATATACATTTTTCTGAAAAATACAAACACTATTCTCAAAGATAAACCATATGTTGGATCATCAAACAAGTCACATTAAATTTTAAAAGTTTGAATTATACAAATTATCTTCTCGACCATAATGGAATGAAGCTGGAAATAGGTAGCAGGTGAATATCCATGAATATATGGATGTTAAATAACGCACTTTGAAACAGTCAGTGAGTCAAAGAAGAAATTGTAAAGGAAATCAGTAAATATCTTGAGATGAATGAAAATAAGAACAATATATTAAAACTTATGTGATGCAGTGAAGGCAGTGCTGAGAGGGAAATGGATACATCTAAATGCTTAAATGAAAAAAGAAAAAAGAACTAAAATGACAGACTGAACTGTACACTTGGAGGAATTAGAAAAAGAACAGCAAACTGATCCCAAAGCAGGTACAAGGAGAAAAATAACAAGTTTAGAGCAAAAATAAATAAATGTAATTGAAAATTAAAAAAACAACAATGGAGAGCATCAATGAAACCAAAATTTCATTTTTTGAAAGGAACAATGAAAGTGACAAACTGTTAACTAGACTGACAAAGAATAAAAGAGAGAAGATGAATTGAGAGGTGGGGTATAATTATAATCCTACAGATATAGAAAGGATCATCAAAGATCATTATTAATAACTTTATGCCAATGAATTAATCCATCTAGATGGAATGAACAAATTCCTAAAATCACAAAAATCCACACTGACTATAGAAGAAACAAAATCTCAACAGACCAAATACAAGAAAACAGATTACATCAGTCATCAAAATTCTTCCAGTAACAACAACAATAAAACCTAGTGCAGGTGGCTTAACAGGTGAATTTTACCAATCATTCAAAGATAAATTAATAACAAATCTGCTCAACCTCTTCCAAAAAATTTGAAGAGGAACCTCCCTAGCTCATTCTTTGAGGCCATCACACTAAAAACAAAGCCATATAAAGATACTACAAGAAAAGAACAAAGACATCTCATATATGCAAAAATCCTTAGGAAAATACTTACAACTCATATCCAACAGCACATTGAAAGAATTATGTGCCATGATCAACCGGGTTTTATCCCAGGTGCACATGGGTAAGAAAATTAATTAATTTAGTACACCACATTAATGAAACAAAAAGAGAAAAGCCACACGATCACCTCCATTGATGCAGAAAAGCAATTTCAAAAAGTCCAGCATGTTTTCTTGACAAAAACACTAAAAAACAGGAATAGAAGTGGACTTCCCCAACCTAATAAAGGACATATATGAAAAACTGACAGCTAGCATTGTACTCAATAATGAAAGACTGAAAGCTTTCCTTCTAAGATCTGGAACAAGATAAGGATGCCTACAGTAAATACTGTTATTCAACATTGCGCTGAAAGTTCTAAGCAGTGCAGTTATGCTAGAAAATGAAATAAAAACTGTGCTGTTTGAAAGGATTCATGTACCCTAGAAAAGCCATGTTTTAATCCTAATCAATCTTATGGAAACAACCATTTCTTCTAATCCCTATTCATACTATAGGTTGGAAACTTGATTAGGTTATCTCCACAGGGATATGCCTCACCCAATTGTGGGTATTAACATTTGAATAAAGGGTCATGTGACTCCACCCATTCTAGGTGGGTTTTGATTACTTTACAGGAATCCTTTTTAAAAGGAAGCACTTTGAAGAAAGCAGGAGAATGATGAGAGCAGTAGAGACATGAGAACTAGAGTCCACCAGCAAGTGACATTTGGAGATGAAGGAGAATGCCCCTAGAATAGCTTCATGAAGCAAGAGGTCTGAAGAGTAAGCTAGGAGATATCACCATGTTTGTATGTGCCTTTCAGGTTAAGAGACAAACCCCATACATCATTGGCCTTCTTGAACCAAGATATCTTTCCCTACATGCCTTAGATCGGACATTTCTATAGACTTATTTTGGACATTTTCATGGCCTTAGAACTGTTAAGCTTGCAACTGATTGAATCCCCCTTTTTAAAAGACATTCCTTTTCTGGTATATTGCATTCCAGCAGTTAGCAAACTAGAACAAGTGCATCCAAATTGGAAAGAAAAGAGTAAAATTTTCACCATTTGTGGATTACATGATCTTATATATAGAAAGTCCCCAAAAGTGTACATCAAAGCTAATGGAGCTAGTAAATTAATTCAGCAAAGTGATAGGTACAAGATTAACTTGCCAAAATAAGTAGTGTCTCTATACATGAGTAAGGAACAATCTGAATAGGAAATCAACAAAAAATTCCATTTAAAATTAAAAGAATCAAATATGTAGGAATAAATTTAACAAAAGATGTGAAGAACTTGTACACAGAAAACTGAAACATTGCTAAGACAATCAACAAAAATCTAAATTAATAGAAGGACATGCTGTGTTAATGGACTGGAACACTAAATAATGTCAAGATAAAAATTCCACCCAAAATAATTTAGAGATTCAGTGCAATCCCAATTAAAAATCCCACAGCTTTCCTTGCAGAAGTGGGAAATCCAATCACCAAATTTATTTGGAAAGGTAAGTGGCCCCTAATAGCAAAAAAAAAAAATGAAAAAGAAGAAGGAAAATGGAGGCCTCACAATTCTTGACTTTAATCATTACAAAGCTATAGTGGTCAAAACAGCATGGTACTGGCAAAAGAGTATGTATATTTTCCAATGGAATCAAATTGAGAGCTCAAAAATAAACATTTACATCTATAGCCAATTGATTTCTGACAAGCCTGCTAAGTCCACTCAATTGGGAAAGAATAGTCTCTTTAAAAATTGTATGGGGAGAATTGGGTATCCACATCCCCAAGAATGATGGAGCACTTCTAGTTCACACCATGTACAGAAAATAACTTAAATTTGATAAAGGTCTAAATATAAGAACCAGAAGTTTAAAACTCATTGAAAAAAATGTATGGAAGCATCTTCAGGATCTTATGTTAGGCACTGATTTCTTAGATTTTATACACAAAGCAAAAGCAAAAGAAGAAAACTGTAGATAAATGTAACCTCATCAAAATTTAAAAAAAGAAAAAAAAACATTTCCATGTCAGAGTACCCTACTGTGAAATCTAATGACAACACATACCATAGGAGTAATATTGAGAAACCACATATCTTATAAGTGTTTCATATCCAGAATATATAATGAAATCCTACAACTCAACAATAAAAAAGATGAATAATCCAATTTAAAAATGGGCAAAATACTTGAATAGATACTTCTTCAAAGAGGCGATTCAAATGGCCAAAAAGCACATGAAAAGATACTCAACATCACAAGTTATTAGGGAACTGAAAATCAAAATCACAGCATGATATTATCTCTTTTCCACTAAAATAGCTAAATATTAAAAAAAGAAACTACAAGTGTTGGAGAGGATGTGGAGAAATAGGAACACTCATTCATTACTGGTGGCAAGATACAATACAAGTACTGCACTTGTGGAAGAGAGTTTGATAGTTCTCCAGGACACTAAATATAGAATTATCATATGCCCTGGCAATCCAACAACTAAGTATATAATCAGAAAAATTAGAAGCCAGGACTTAAACAGATATTTGCACACCAATGTTTATAGCAGGATTATTCAAAGTTGTCAAAAGATGGAAACAACAGAAGTATTCTTCAGTCAATGAATGTAGAAACAAATTGTTGTGTGGATGTATGGTGGAATATTATGCAGCTCTAAGAAGGTGTGAACTCTTGACTCATGTGACAAGATGGATGAAATTCGAGGATGTTATGCTGAGTGAAATAAGCCAATACAAAAAGAAAAATATTGTAACATCACTGATATGAACTAATTATAATAAGCAAACTCATAGAGTCAGAATCCAGAATATAGGTTACCAGAGGATAGAATGGGGAGTTGATGCTTAATTTGTGTAGAATTTCTATTTAGGTATCACATAGGTTAGCAAATGGAAAGAGGTGAGGGTAACTCATAATTACTAGTGTAATTAACAGCACAGAATTATATAGGTGAATATGATTTAAAGTAGAAACTTTAGGATACTCAAATAAAAATTAAAAGATGAAGCATAGGACTTTATAACACAGTGAACTCTGTAGGAGCCAGGGTTAATGGAAAACCTACGGAATTTATTGGGAACAACTGGCTTCAGAGTGGCATTGGCAATAAACTGTGGAGACTGATATCTGCTTAATTGGAGGACAGTCTGAGAAGGAGAGAATGTTTGTTTTTTCTTAACCCCCAAGGTCTTGTTAGCTATCTCTTGTATGTAGGGAGTAATATACTGAGAAGTAGGCACTCTGTTTTATCACAAAATGTATGCATGCTTTCAGTCACGTAAACCCTGCAGTATATAAGGAGGAACTATTTAAGAATAAAGTTGTCTGTTGTCTGTTATTGCTAAGCTTCAGACCCCCTGATCCCGTCTGTCTCTTTCTTTCTCATCATTCCTTAATTTCGTTCGAGCTCTGTTTCATAGGAAGTAACATCTGGTGCCCAATGTGGGGCTCAAAGAAGAAAAAGAAGACTCCAAGGCAATATTAAGGAACCAAGGAAAAGTCTCATTAGAGGCACGTGTGTCCAGCTGATAGAAGAGGACTTGAGTCATATTGGTAAAGTAAGCATTTTCCTTGGAGCATCAGGGTAACAGGTAATCACAATAGGCAGCTGGAGGAGTATGTGTGTGTGTTGAAAACATTGTTAGAAGCTACTGGGGTGCCTGTTAAAACATCTGAATTATTAAGTTTATTTGATCTCATTCAAAAGCATTGTTATTGGTTACAGCCTTAAGGGCATAATGTTTTAAATCTTAAGTAATGGAAATTTGTTATGAGGGCTTTGCAGCAAGCATAACAAAAATGGGGAAGATATTCCTGTTTCTATTTGGTCACTGTGTTCAGTCAGGCAATGAACCACCTAGCTCTCATTTTCTCTTAAACTCTGAGTTGTGTTTTTTCTCAATCTCCCACTGCCCCTTCTGACCCTGTTTGGACAGTTGCTTGAGCTGGACTCAGCAATTGGTGCCCAGACAGGGATCTGATGGGGGACTCTTAAAGCATAAAGTGAGGAGGCACTCCAGGGACGTCCACTACAAATACTATAAATGAGCCTTTGTGGGTTGAGCAGTGGCCCTTATCTATAGAAAATTTAGAGGCTCTAACTCAGTTAGTTCAAGAGCAGTTTAAAGTGGGACATATAGAAGAACCTCATAATCCCTGGAATTCTCCAGTATTTATTGTAAAAAATAAATCAGGAAAATGGAGAATGTTAACTGATTTAATAAAACTTAATGCTGTAATTCAACCTATAGAGTCATTACAGCCTGGCTTGCCCACACCAGTTATAATTCCTAAAAACTGCTCTATTATTATAATAGATTTTTAAAATTGCTTCTTTACCATACCTGTAGCAGAGCAAGATAAAGAAAAATTAATTTCTGCTTGTTCTTAATGAGCTGCCTTTATATAAAAATTCATATACACCTGAGTCAGAAAATATTCAATAAGAACAATGCCATTCCGAACAAAAGTCAGTACTCATTAATGGATCCTATAGAATTGTAGCAGTTTGGTTTCCTAAGGGATATGCAATTCAGGATTGTAGTTCTGACTCAAAGTGTTCTGTTAAGTTACCTTGGTTTAATCTAAATAATTATTCTACTGAAATGTATACCAATACTACAAATAAAATCTTGTGGCAAGGAATGGGAATCATAGCCCATCTCCTTTGGTTAACTTAGATTCTTGACAAACAGCAATTTGGAAACTGGCCATGAGTTCAGCTCCTATTCATATTTGAAAAAAATATATATTTTTTCAGAACTTTAAAACTAAAAATTCTTGTTAAAAACTGCATGTTGATGTTTCAAATATGGATTAACTAAAGTATTTTAAGTATTTAACATTATTTTAACAAATTTAATTTTGATAATAATTATATGTGGTAAAATATTTGTTTAAAATAATGACTTAAGTATGAAAAATATTTTTTAAATGTATTTTTATTAATAGGAAAAAGAGAATAGTTTTATTCTAAGATGAAATGAATAACTGTTACAAAATGAGAAAAATATAGGACAGAGCCTAAACTAATATAATAATTGCTGAGGGTTTGTAAAAATGAAAATTATGGTCAAAATCAAGAAAGATTTAATGAATCTAAAATGACAATGTTTTCTTGGATTCTTAGCCTGTTCTAATGAAAAGATATAAAAAATTTTTCTAGATAATCAGTTTAAAAAGCAAAGAGTCTGTGTTTTATCAAAATAACTTATGTTAACTTTTATCATGTCATTATCTGTATAAGAAATACTGATTTTCTTCTGGGTATCATTATACTGGCAAAAAACTATTTCTTTTCTTGCCCCAAACCAGGTGGTTTAATCTATTAATCTAAGTAATATTGCTATAAATGAATCTATTACTGGCTAAATAATATTTAAATCATATAAATACCTAACTTCCTTTAAGCCAAAATATCTTAATGCTTTGTCCAGTGTTTATATAAACTACATATGTATAAACTAAATTTATCCCAAAATAACCATGGCTTATATTGGGAGCAAATCAGATTCGAGGGCTGAATGCAGGGAAAAAATATACTTGTGGAGTCTGTTCTGTTCACCTGATATTCCCATTACATGCAACTGATGTTGCTATCACATGACCTTGATAAGAAACAATTAAAACATGCACTCTAGCTGGGAGGACTGGCTATCCTCCCAGAAGGAGGTGTACTTTAATAAAGATATCTAGATCCCAGGAAGATCCTCTTGGTCCCTAGTCAGTTCCCAGAGGGCCTAACTGGGCCTGGTCATGTAAGTAAATTGGAATTTGACCACTATTGTGGGAAAATATCATAAAAACTGCATGCAATAAATTTAAAATTACCAAAAATGCACAACCAATTATAAAAAAATCCTCATTCCTGCATTCCTTTTCAATCAATCCAATGAATTCATTTTACAAAACCTGATCATTTACTATAGGTACATGTCACTAATGACACTCTGTTTTCACTTTTGCTACCTGCCACTTTAGGGATTCTAAATTATATGTTACAGAGCGTGTTTGATATTTTACAAAGAAATTCTGATTTATTAAACAAAAGGCAATTAACAGCTGTGGCTGAACAAGAATTACAATTAATTGAACAACGCATCCAGGAAGGACAGCTTGTTCAAATAGATCTAGAAAAGGCTGTTGATTTTATTATTTTCTTCACCTTGCAATCTCCCACAGGCCTATTTTGGCAAGATGATACTTTAAAATAATTTTTTTTACCAAACAATCAACAAAAATGTTTAAATACATATTTGCAAAAAATAATTTCTTTAATAGCCAAAGGTCACCAAAGATATTATCAATTAAGAGGAAATGATCCTAATCGTATAGTGTGTGACCTCACAAAGGGAAAGGTTCAAAGTCTATTTATCTTCAATACCTATTGGCAACTAGCATTAAGTGATTTTAAAAAACAAATTGATAATCATTTTTCTATATCAAAACTTTTACAATTTCTTGATCATAATGATGAATATACAACTATGTGATGATATTATAAATTACTGATTATATATGTAGAACAGAACAATGATATGTTAGAAATGTTTTTGTTCATTTGTTGTTAATTTTTTTTAATAAATAAATAAACTTTTACAATTTCTAAAAAGAACACAATGGATTTTGCCTAAAATAGTTTGGGCTTCCCCACTAGAAAGAGCCATTACCATCTTTACTAATGGTAGTAATGATAGGCAGGCTGCATGTGTCACCCCAAGAAAAAACAAAAGTTGGAGAACACCTTATACCTCAGCCCAGTGCACTAAATTAGCAGCTATAATTCAAGTATTGCAAAATTTTCCACAATCTCGTAATATTGTTTCTAATTCTAAGTATATCTGCCAAACAGTTACTCACTTTGAGTCAGCTTCTTTCTTTGGATGAGATGAATTGTCCCAAATGTTTTTACATTTACAAACTTTATTCAGAAGTCAAATTACTCCTCTTTTTATCATGCATATAAGAGCTCATACCAATCTTCCAGATCCTTTGTTATTACAAAATCAGCAAGCAGATACTCTTGTGGGGATAATTCAAGATCCCACAACATTTCACAAATTCACTCATATTAATGGCAAAGGGCTGCAAAAGAAATTTCTGTCTTTACCTAAACAGCAAGCTCAGGACATTGTTAGGACTTGTCCAACAAGTGAACTTTTAAATGCACTCCCATTTGCATCAGGGGTTAATCCTCGAGGTCAAAAAGCAAATGAATTATGGCAAATGGATGTTACTCATATTTCACATTTTGGTAAAATGCAATATGTACATGTTATCATAGACACTTGTTCTCATTTCATCTGGGCTACCGCACAATCTGAAGAATATTTCTGCCATGCTCGATCACATTTATTTAATGCTTTTGCCATTATGGGATGCCCTCAATCTATTAAAATGGACAATAATCCTGCTTATACAGGAAAGCACTTTCATAAATTTTGTACTACTTTTCATATTACTCATATCACAGGAATTCCACATAATCCCTTTGGGCAAGGAATTATTGAATGAACAAACTGGATGCTAAAGTTTTGGCTCATAAAACAAAAAGGGGGAGATCAGGAGGATGATGTTGTGAAAATAAGTACACCAAAAGATCAATTAGCAAAAGCACTGTTTACTTTAAATTTTTTAAACATTTATGATAATTCATCACAGACTCCTGCAGAACAACATTTTAGTAATTTGGAAAAGAAAAGTGATATGACTCAAACAGAACTGCAGCTGCAGCTGATATTTTGGAAAGATGTTAAGGATGATTTATGAAAACCAGGCATGATAAAGGTGTGGGGTAGGGAATTTGCTGTTATCATTACAGATGACGGAAACTTGGTTTGGATTCCCTCGAAAAGAATAAAACCCAGACCTGTCAACTCTGATGAAAATAACTAAATGGGTAATGTATATTATAGGACATATAATTTTAATTGCTGAAGGACATGGACATAATTATACTTATTGGGCTTATATTCCTAACCCACCTCTGCTGCTAGCCCTAACATGGGCAGATCCAACTTTACCAATATATCTGAATACTAGTTTAGGATTCCCAGGTCCAGTAGATTCAAGGCTTCCAAAACTACTTAAGGAAGAAGGAAAAATGGTGTCAGATTTAACTCTTCCATGTATGACAATAAGTAATCGAACTACATGGTTTAAGATTCAGAATGATTCTCATAACTACCTATATATATATCCCTCTTTTAATGCTATGGAATCAAATAATACTTGCCTGTTAGATGAAAGAGAAAGTTGGAATGGATGGCAATTATGTTATATGGATCAAGCAGTTATCATAATTAATGATTCCTATGGAATTGTAAGAGATGCAGCCCCTGTGGGCCCTCCCATCTCTAACTTGAAGATAACTGAGACTATATGGACAGGCAAGCTAAATCAGAGATTAATACATAGAGGACAATTTGTGCCAAATCCATGGGATGATAAATATAACATTAATCAAAGAAATTTATGGAAAATTTTCCTAGGACTGGGATCAATTTTTATAGCAAATTCTAGTAACGATAACTTTCTTTTAAACAGCAGCCATAAGCACTATATGCAAATATGTACTAGAGATCCATATGTATTTTTTAAAGGTCATATGCATATAAGAAATCAAACTTTTAATTGTGAGAATTGTTCTCTATTCACTTGTCTCCAAGCATTTATGTTGCAGGAAAATGAGATGATTGTAGCAGCAAGGAGAAGAAGAGGTATGCTGCCAGTGCAGATGTCAAGATCCTGGAAATCCTCTCCAGAAACAAAAGTTCTGATCCATTTGGCAAAAGAGTATCTGAAAAGGACTAAGAGACTAATTGGACTTATTATTGCAGCTGTTATTGAAATCATTGGAATTATCACAGTGGCTGTGGTCGCTGGAACTGCATTGCATCAAACTATACAGATGCAGTATTATGTTAGAAGATGGCATAAAAACACCAGTGAACTGTGGCATAGTCTATCTTATATTGATGAGCAAATTAATATAGACTAAATGATATAGAGACAGCATTGGTTCATATTGGAGATCAAATGTATAATTTACATTTTTTATGAAGTTTAAAATGTGACTGGAATGAGAACAATTTTTGTATTACCCCTTTAAGATATAATCATTCTGAAATAGATTGGGAAAAGGTAAAGAGGCATCTTTTGGGCATTCAGATAGTTTAAGTCTTGATATTTTAAAATTACTGAAGTGGGTATTAGAAATTTCTCAGAATAATTTACATATAACTGATGGAGATGATGTTGTACAATCACTTACCCAAGAGCTAAAAAATCTTAATCCTATTTACTGGTGGAAATCACATCATTTTTTTGACTACTATAGGCTTAGGTTTGGGGCTGTTTATACTCTTTCTCTTCCTCCTCAGCTGTGTCAAACAACAAAAGTTCAAAGTAGCAAGTCGTGCCACTAAGCAGAGCCATGCTATCCCTGTGATTCTGGCGAAAGCCCTTGGATCCCTCCCAAATCAAAGCCAGAGAGCTTGACTGGTAGCCAATGATGGGTAAGACCCTTCCTTCAGAGCTTAAGGGCAACCTAAGACAGGCACAGTCAACTCAGTTTATAAAATAAAAAGAGGGAAATGTAGGAGCCAGGGTTAATGGAAAACCTGCAGAATTTATTGGGAGCAACTGGCTTCAGAGTGGCATCAGCAATAAACTGTGGAGACTGATATCTGCTTAATTGGAGGACAGTCTGAGAAGGAGAGAATGTTTGTTTTTCCTTAAACCCCAAGGTCTTGTTAGCTATCTCTTGTATGTAGGAAGTAATATACTGAGAAGTAGGCACTCTGTTTTATCACAAAATGTATGCATGCTTTTAGTCACGTAAACCCTGCAGTATATAAGCAGGAATTAGTTAAGAATAAAGTTGTCTGTTGTCTGTTATTGCTAAGCTTCAGACCCCCTGATCCCATCTGTCTCTTTGTTTCTTTGTTTCTTTGTTTCTTTGTTTCTTTGTTTCTTTGTTTCTTTGTTTCTTTCTTTCTTTCTTTCTTTCTTTCTTTCTTTCTTTCTTTCTTTCTTTCTTTCTTTCTTTCTTTCTTTCTTTCTTTCTTTCTTTCTTTCTTTCTTTCTCATCATTCCTTAATTTCATTTGAACTCCATTTCATAGGAAGCAACAGAACTCTGTTGTAGATCTTGGATTAAGTTAATGGTACAAATATAAGAATGTTCTTTCATTAATTATAACAAATGTATTAAACCAATACAGGTTTTATAATAGGGTGGTATTTGGGGAAAATATACAACCTAATGTAAAGTATGGATGATAGATAATAGTGCTATTTTAATAATATTTCATCAATTGTAACAAAGATAATCAATATTAAAAATAGTGAAATTATAAAAAGTGCTATTATCAATTTTAACAACTTTCGCACACTAGAGCAAGGTGTTGGTGGTGGATGGTATATATGAATCTGTATTTTATTCATGATAGTTCTTTAATCTCACCATTTCTCTAATAAATTTTATAAAAGAGGACAATAATAAGTATGTTGAGAAATTGAAACATTCTTACAATAGCAAATAAGTTGAGAAATTGAAACATTCTTATTCTGCTATTGGTAAAGCAAAAAAGTGGTGCATTTGCTTTGTTATTTTTTTCCTTCAGGTTGCCTTTATTATTTTTTAAAATATTTTTGTTGACAAATCTTCACACACATACAGTCCATACATGCTGTAAAATCAATGGCTCACAATATTATCACATAGTTGTGTATTCAACATCATGATCATTTTAGAACATTTCCATTGCTCAAAAAAAAGAAACAAAAAGGCAAAAGAAAAAATTCATATATCCCATACCCCATACCATTTCCTCTCATTGACCACTAGTATTTAAATCTACGTAATATATTTTAGCCTTTACCTCCCCTATTATTTACTTATTTTTTGCCCATTTTTTTTTTTTTACTTGTAAGTCCATACCCTGGATAAGAGGAGCATCACAAGATTTTCACAATCACACCATCACATTGTAAAAGCTATATTGTTATACAATTGTCCTTAAGGATCAAGGCTCCTGGAACACAGCTCAACAGTTTCAGGTACATCACTCCAGCCACCCCAATCCACCATAAACTAAAAAGGGATATCTATATAATGTATAATAATAACCTCCAGGATAACCTCTCAAGTCTGTTTGAAATTTCTCAGCCACTGAAACTTTATTTTGACTCATTTCTCTCTTCCACTTTTTGGTCAAGAAATCTTTCTCAATCCCTTGATGCTGAGTCCCAGCTCATTCTATAATTTCTGTCACATGTTGCCAGGGAGGTTTACACCCCTGGGAATCATGTCCCATATACAGCAGGGGAGGGCAATGAGTTCTCTTGCTATGTCATCTGAGAGAGAGAGAGGCTACATCTGAGCAACAAAGGAGGTTCTCTGGAAATGACTCTTAGGAATAATTTTTAAGTAGGCTTAGCCTGTCAATTGCAGGAATAAGTTTCATAGGGGAAAACCCCAAGATCAAGGGCTCAGTCTATTGATTTGTTTTATGCTTGCAAGAATATCAGGAATTCTACAAATAGGGAAATTAAATACTTCCTCCTGTCTTCCCAGTCCCCCAAGGGGACTTTAGAAATATTTATTCACTGCCCAAGTATTCTGGGCTTTATTAGGGTATCACACTAACCTGGACAAACCAACAAAATCTCATTCCCTATTCAAGATTCCATGTACTTATGGTGTTCAACTAAACTGACCATAAAAGTTAAATTAGATAATGTACTATCCAAAATAAAAATTCTGAACCAACTAAATATCTCTCCCCTTGGTCTCACACGGAAGTTGAAGTTTTTAAATATGGATGATATCATCCTTTACATTGTATTCTGATCTGCCCAAGTCCTATCCAGTTAAGCTTCATTCATATCTCTAGTCAAAATCTGACCATTTTTCAACTTTTACACAGCTCCTGTATGGTTTAGTGCTGATTTTCATAGTTCAGAGCTCTAACTCTGAGTCATCAGTGTCACATAAATACCTGAAATTTCTAGGAACAAACTGGTTATATAAAAACAGTCCAATATCTCAGAATTTAGAAATAACAATTACAAATCTTGAGTATATGTGAATGCTGTAAGATCTTACAATCTATGACCCCTACAAAGGCTCCGACATGATAACCCATGCTCTTGACTTCAATTCACTGTCTTTTTATATTATAGTTAGTCTATATGAGTGAGGCATGATAATATTTATCTTTTTGCTTCTGACACTTTATTCAACATACTGTCCTTAAGGTTCATTCACCTGGTTGCATGCATCACAATTTCATTCCTTCTTGCAGCCCCACAAAATCTGTTGTATGTATACACCACAATTCCCCCTTCCATTCTTCAGTTGTTATACTCTTAGGCCAGCTCTATCCATTGTGAATCATGAACACTGCTGCCATAAACACCAGTGTGTAAATATCCATTCATGTCCCTACACTCAATTCCTCCAGGTATATACTGAGCAACAGGGTTGCAGGATCATATGGGAACCCCAGCGCTAGCCTTGTGTGGAACCACCACACTGTTCTCCAAGGGACTGCACCTCAGTTTCCCTACTGAAAGTGAATAGGTATATCTCTTTATTTGTATTTTCTCTAGCGCATGTTTCTCTCTATTCTTTTTTTTTTTTTGGCATGGGGAGGCACCAGAAATCGAACCCGGGTCTCCAACATGGCAGGCAAGAACTCTGCCACTGAGCTACCATGGCTCACCTTCCTCTCTGTTCATTTTTAAATGGCTTTTTTAAAACTGTATGATGCAGATCATACAATCCAACCTAAATAAATAGATATGCCTTCAACACCATAATCTATATGAAGACATTTCCTTTTCTTACACAAAGAAATGATACTGCTCTCATAAGCCCTCACCTGTTGACATTTAGTTTTGTCCTAATGCCTTTGTTACATTCAATGGAAGCATATTATAATGTTACTGCTGACTGTAGACCCTAGCTTGTATTCATTGTACTTTTTTCTATACAACATCCATTATCAAAACCTTGTAAAGTTGACATTCATTTATTCTCCCTCATGCAAAACCATTTGTTTTATTTTTACATGCAATAATCATCATTGACCACTCTAGACATTCCTAAATTAAACAATTTCAGTCTATACCCTCCATCTTTCCTTTTGGTTTCATATGTGCCTCCAGCACTTTTCCTTCAATCATACTCACATTCAGCTTCATTCAGTGTACTTATATTATTGTGTGACAATCAGGTAGTATTGTGCTATCTATTTCTGAATTTTTACAATCAGTCTTGTTGAACAATCTGTATTCCTCCAGCACCAGATGCCCAATCTCTACCTTATTTCAATCTCCTGATAGCCTGTGCTATCTTCAACTCTCAAAGTTCACCCATTAATGCTTGTTCATATTAGTGAGATCATGCAGTATTAGCCCTATTGCTTTTGCATAATTTCACTCAGCACAATGTCTTCAAGGTTTATTCATGTTGTTGCATGCTTCATGACTTTATTCTGTATTACAGCAGCTTCATATTCCATTGTAATATATACCATAGCTTGTTTAGCCACCCATCCATTGATTGATATTTAGGATCTTTCCAAGTTTTGGCAATAATAAATAATGCTGTTATGAACATCAATGTGCAAATGGCTGTTTGTGTCTTTGCCTTCATTTTCTCTGAATATATACATCATCATGGGATTGCTGGGTCATACAGCAATTCTATACTTAGCTTTCTGAGGAATTGCCACAGTGTCTTCCAGAGTGGTTGTACCATTTTACATTCCAAGTGGTAGATGAGTGTACCTTTTTTCCCACATCCTCTCCAGCATTTGTCATTTTTTTGTTTTATTGAAAATGGCAATTCTATTGGGTGCCACATGATATCTCATTGTGGCTTTGATATGCATTTCCCTAGTAGCCAGTGAAGTTGAACAACTTTTCATGTGCCTTTAGCCATTTGCATTTCTTCATCCGAGAAGTGTTCACATCTTTTGCCCATTTTAATTGGGTTGTTTGTCTTTTTGTTGTTGAGTTGAAGAATCTCTTTATATATTCTGGATACTAAATCCTTATCTGATATGTGGTTTCCAAGTACTGTCTCCCATTGCATAGGCTACCTTTTTACTTTCCTGACAAAGTTATTTGATGCACAAAAGTGTTTTATTTTGAGGAGATCCCATTTATCTATTTCTTTTTTCAATGCAAATGCTTTGGGTTTAAGGCTAGGAAACCCTTCCTATTACAAGATTTATAAAATAGTTCCCTACATTTTCTTCTAGAAGTTTTAGGGTCTTAGCTCTAATGTCTGGATCTTTGATCCATTTTGAGATAATTTTTGTATAGGGTGTGAGATATGGATCTTATTTCATTTTTTTGCATATGGCTCTCCTGTTCTCCAAATATGAGTTTTTGAAAAGGCTGCTCTGTCCCAGTTCAGCTGTCTTGACTGCCTTATCAAAGATCAATTTACCATAGATGAGAGGGTCTATTTGTGAGCACTCATTTTGATTCCATTCGTCAGCATATCTATCTTTCACTGGTCAGTCTATCCATCTCTATGTCAGGTCCATGCTGTTCTGACCACTGTATCTTTGTAACATGCTTTAAAGACAGGTTGTGCGAGACATCTTACCTCATTTTTCATTCTCACTAATTTGGTTACTGGGTTTTCCATTTCTGCAAAGTAAGTTGTTGGGATTTTAATTGGTATTGCATTGAATCCATAAATCAATTTGTATAGAATTCAAATCTTAACTATATTTAGTCTTCCAGTCCATGAACATGGTCTGCCCTTCCATTGATTTAAGTCTTCTATGATTTCTTTTAGTGATTTATTGCAGTGTTCTATGTACAGGTCTTTTGTATCCTTAGTTAAATCCATTCCTAAATATTTTATTATTTTGGTTCGTATTGTAAACAAATTTTTATTCTTGATTTCCTCCTCAGATTTCTCATGACTAGTTTATGGAGACATACTGTTTTGGGGGCCATGATCTTGTATCCTGCCACTTGGCTGTACTCATTTATTAGCTCTAATATCTTTGCTATAGCCTTTTTCAAGATTTCTTACATAATGTCATGTCATCTGCAAACGGTGAGATTTTTACTTCCTCCTTTCCAATTTGGATGCCTTTTATTCCTTGTTCTTGTCGAATTGCTCTGGCTAGATCTTCCAGCACAATATTGAATAACAATGGTAACAGTGGGCCTTCTTGTCTTGCCTGATATTAAAGGGAAAGCTTTCAGTCTTTCCCCATTGAAGATGATGTTAGCTGTGGGATTTTCATATATTCCCATTATCATGTTGAAGAAGTACCTTTCTATTCCTATACTTTGAAGTACTTTTATCAAGAAATGATGTTGAATTTTGTCAAAAAAATCCATTCAAAATAGCAACTAAAAGAATCAAATACTTAGGAATGAACTCAATTAGCAAGGTAAAGGATTTGTACACAGAAAAGTACATAACATTAATAAAGGAAATCAAAGGAGAGCTAAATAGGTGGAAAGATAATCCCTGTTCATGGATAGGAAGGCAAAATATAGTTATGATTTCAATTCTCCTCAAATTCATCTCCAGATTCAACACAATCAAAACCAATCAAAATTCCAACAACCTACTTTGGACTGTGGACTTTGAGCCCTCTACATGATGCCCAATGAATGCAGGTAGCTGAAGGATGGACTGATGGAGAAGTAAATTGTTGTATATTTATGAACAAAGTTTGTGCTGCTACAGAAAGGAACAAAGTTTTGAGGCATGCTATGATGTGAATTAACATGTGGGACATTTGGTGAGACAAAATAAGTCAGAAACAAAAGAACAAAAATGGTATGGTCACCTTTAGAATATGTTTATAAGAAAACAGGGGTCTAGATTGTAAGCTCTTATAGCAACACAGTCAGTCTGTAGTGTTAATTATTATTTCTGGATTTTGAGAGACTGTTTTATATATATAACCTGATATTTAGAAATAAGAATGAAGCTGAACTGGTTTGGGTTAAGGTAATTCCAAATATAAGGGTAAGAAAGACAGTGTCCATATTTTAGAAACACACACACTCTTTGAGACCAATGGAAGAATGGTTTATTTGGTCTGGAACTGAAATTTTCTGTAGTGCACAATCTAATTCAACCAGTCTGTATAGCTCATTTGAACAATTGAAACACAGGAAGCACAGAATAAGAAATAGGTCCTTTAATCCTGTATAGCCAGAAACATCCTAGAGTATAGTAAGCAGATAATCAAAAGGTATTAGCAAAGACCTCTGAAGGAGGGAGAAAGAACATGGAAATATTAAACGTGTACCATCAGGGAATTCCCTGATACTGTGTCAAACATTAGGGACATCCAAATCAATAGGCCATGCCTTTGATACTGAGGCTTACTCTTGTGAAGCTTTTGAGTGTAGCAAAGAAGCTTAGACTACTTATAGGCATGCCTAAGAGTCACTTCTGAAGAACTCTGCTGTTGCTCAGATGTGGCCTCAGTCTTTCTAAGCCCAACTCTGCAGGTGAAATTGTTGCCCTCACCCCTACATGGGGCATGACATCCAAGGGAGAAAGTCTCCCTGGCAATGTGGGAGATGACTCCCAGGGATGAATCCAGACCTGGTACCATGGGATCAACAATTCCATCCTAACCAAAAGGGGGAAAAGAAGTGTAATTAATAAAGTATTAGTGATGGAGAGAGTTCAAATAGAGTCGACAGGCTGTGCTGAAGGTTGCTCTTACATGAGCTTCAGTTAGACATTGCTACCTATCATAAACCTGCCAAACCCCAATCAGAACCATTCTAGCCAATCTTAAAGAACACTTAGGGCAATACATAAGATTTCACAAGGGTTTCATGCACTAGAGTAACTTTCCAGAAACCTACAACCTTCAGAGGGTCCCTGGTCCAGATAAGTCCTGAAACCTAGCCCAGCCTCTTCAGAACATCAAATAGTTCCATCTCCCTACCATAAATTAGTGACTGATCCTTCCAAAATAAAAAATTTAGAATTGGCATAGCCCAAACACCGCTAAAGAAATGGATGGAAAGATCAAAGGTGATGGTGGAGTTATACAGAGAACATAGGATTTAACAACGAATACAAATGCTGAATCATTAAACTGATATCTCTTAATGTGCAGTATTTTAAAGCAGCTAGAAGTAAAAACCTAAAATTGTGAAATTTTAACCCATGTCAAAGTTTGAAATATATTCTACAACTAATTGTGGTGCTGTGCTCTGAAATATAAAGCTTTTTTTGTATATATGTTATTTTTCACAAAAAAGAGGGAAAAAAGTCAATTGTGATGATAAAGTATATTTAAGCCCTCTAGCTTCCTATATTTTGGAACATCTAGAATGAAAAACATGATCATTTGGTAGCCCATGACAAACTTTGGGATCTGTCCTACAACTGCTTGTTGAAGAGTGCTTTGAAAACTATTGCTTTTTTATTTCTTTGCTTTATATACGTGTTATACTATACAATAAAAAAGTTTAAAAAATAAGGAAAAGACACACCTGCCTCCACAACATGTATCAGGATTAAAATATGGCTTTTCTAGGGTACATAATCCTTTCAAAGCAGCACAAAAGGGGTATATTTATTGGTAATCTTTCTCTTAGAAAGTATGAAATTATCTAAAATTGAGAATGTTGATGGACTTTGACTTTGGATTTTATACATGAGATTCAGTAGATAGAGGTGGCTGAAAGATGCACTGACTGAGACATAGATTGGCAAATGATGGTGTAAGCATATGCTTGAACACAAAGCTGCTAAAAAATGGATTAAAGTGGTGAGGCATGCAATGATGTAAATGAATATGTGGGACATTTGGTGAGGTAAAATAATCCAGAAAAAAAAGAACAAATATTGCATGATCTCATTTAGAAAATACGTGTATGCAAACTTGGGCCTAGATTGTAAACTCTTATAGCAGTCACATTTAGTCTGAAGTGGAAATTGTTATTTCTGGATTTTGAGGGGCTGTTTTATATATGTATAATGATATTTAGAAATAAGAATGAAGCTAATCAGGTAGTGATTAAGGTCATTCAAAATACAGGGGTAAGGAAGACATTTGTATGTATTTTAGAACTTCACCTACTCTTTGAGACTGAAGGAAAAAGTTCTATTATGTCCAGAACCTAGGTTTTCTGTAGCACATAATCTAGCTCAATTTGTCTGGATAGATCATTTAAACAATCCAAACACATGGAACCTAGAATAAGAATGAGTGTCTTTAGTCCTGTATAACTTAATGCAATGCCTGTATACATCCCAAGGTGTATTAAACAGATAATGAAAAAGTATTAGCAAAGTCCCTTGAAGGATGGGAGACAAATTATGGAACCATTCAACTTTACTACTGGAAACCCTGGATACTGTGCCAAACATTATGGATGCCCAAATCATTAGTACAAGCCCTTGATCTTGAGGCTTGCACTTGTGAAGCTTATGTATGTAGCAGAGTAGCTCAGCCTACTTATAGGTATGCCTAAGAGACACCTCTAGAGGATCTCTTTTGTTGCTTAGATGTGGCCTTTCTCTAATCCCAACTGTTTAAGTGAAACCATTGCCCTCCCCCATGTGAGACATGACATTCATGGATGAAAGTCTCCCTGGTAGCATAGGAGATGATGTTCAGGGATGAGCCAGCCCCTGGCACCATGGCATCAACAATGCCATCCTGACCAAAAGGGGGAAAAGAAGTGTAAAAAATAATGTGTCAGTGGCTGAGAGAGTTCAAATAGAGTTGAGAAGCTACACTGGAAGTCACTCTTATGAATGCTTCTATTAGACATTGCTACCTCTCATTACTTGCCAAACACCAACCAAAATCATTCCTGCCAATCCTAAAGAGTACTTAGGGCATTATATAAGTTTCTTCAAAGGTTCCATGCACTAGAGTAATGTTCCAAAACCTACAACCTACAGATGAGTTCCTGGACCAGATAAGTACTGAAATGCAGAGGACCAGCCCTCAACTAGTTCCATCCCCTTATCCCATATGATCAACAGCCCTTTCCAACATGAAAATTTAGAACAGGAATAGCCAAAATACCCCTAAGAGTGACAGAAGGATCAGAGGTGTTGGTGCAGCTATACACAGAAGGTTGGGTTTAACAAATAAGTATGAGTGCTGAATCATTATACTGACATTTATTTCAGCCTCCAGTACCTTAAAACAGCTAGAAATAAAAACCTAAAATTGTGGAATTGTTACCCATAGCAAACTCTGAAATCTGTTATGCAATAAAGTGTTGCAATGTACTTTGAAATTTATTGCTTTTATGAATATATGTTATTTAAAGAGAAGGAGGAATATAGTGAGAAGATAGGATTTAACAAATGAGTGTGACTGCTGAATCATTCTATTGATATTTCTGTTGGTCTCCAGTGTCTTGGAGCAGCTAGAAGAAAAAAAACAAGAAATTGTAAACTGTAACCCATACCATACTTTAAAGTCTGTTCTATAACTACTTGTTAAATTGTACTTGGAAATTTACTGCTTTTTTTATATGCATTATATTTCACAATAAAAAATATTTAAAAATAAACCACTCCAAAATTTAATACCTTGATATATGTATGGTGCTATGTAAAAAAAGAAAAATATATTAATCCCTTGATTTACATTTACTATTTATTATTGTTTATGAGTTTACAGGTTAGTGTGGTGTTTCTACTGATAAAGACCAGGCTCAGTGATCTCAAATGGATTCATTTATCTGTTTGAAGTCAGATTATGGTTCAGCTTGGGTTAGCAGGTATAAATGGACTCATTCATATCTCAGGTAATTAGACAGCTGCTGGCAGGAGTGACAGGGTTAATTGGGTTTCATGTCAAATTCTCAACTAGGCTAGCCCTAGCTTGTTCAAATGGTAGTGTCAGGGTTCCAAGAATGGAAGTAGAATTGAGCAAAGCTTATGAGGTCTAAGTTTCATAATGTCACTTCCTTCTAAATATTTTGGTCAAAGCAAAATGAGGCCAAACCATATTCAAAACATGGATAAATAGATTCTGCTTATTGAGGGGGCAAACTGCAAAGTCACATTGCATGGGGTGTGGATTCAACAAAGGATAGAAAATGAAATCCATTTTTTACATCTACCTCAATTTCTTTACAATTGAATTTCTTAAATATTAAAATAATGAAAACTTAGAAACTAATCTCTAACAGGGATTATCTCATGGTGGAAGGTTTATAGGGGAGTTTTACTTTATAATACTTTAATAAGCAGTTTTAATATTTTGTAATGAAATGTAATGAACTTAAAGAAAGGGGAAAAGCAGGAATTCAGTTTATCAATGAAATATGGCTAGATATATAAATTAATGATACACAATGGGGAAAAAAAGCAAAAGTCTAAGAATGAATGAGCTTTTAAAGTCAAAACCAGCTTGGGTAAAATTCAGTTTTGTTAGAAAAATCCTGAAAGGAGCTCCCTAGTCCTTCCAAAGTGCAGGAAAAGAGCAAAACAGTCTTTTCACATTTGAACTTAAAAAATCTCAGATATTAAGTGAAAGTATATATCATACACAAGACTAATTACCACAGAGAGAAATATGTTGTTGGGTAGGAATGAGTCAGAAGGTGGGATTAAAGGACAAGAATGGGGATTGAAGAAAAGAAGAGTGGGGCAGAGAGAGAGAGAGAGAGAGAGAGAGAGAGAGAGAGAATGAGAGAAATAAGAATACTGAGATATGCAAGAAGCAGAAGAATAGGGGGATATAGTCATGATGAACTATGGCTGGAATTTATATGGCTTTTACAATTTCCTTCAGCAAATCCAGCCTTAAAAAGCAAGAGCATTCACAAAGTTCTTTCTCATGAGATTTTTCTTTTCACTTAAAAAATGGGTTAGGAAAAAAAAAACTGGGTGAGGGAAAGAGGATTATTTGGTACAGAATGGAAGCAGAGTGTTTTTCCTAAAGTGAACTTGATTCTTATGGAAAATCACCTAATACAGAGAATGGCAAATAAATTTGATTTTTGAGAGCCAAAAGAATTTGATTCTGCCAGGAATTAGAGAAGCAGGCTGTGTGCTTTTAGAATGGAGGTAAAGCCCACCCATCTTTGGTATAAACGTAGGCTAAAGAAAATGATTTATTCATAAGGAGGAGCTTGCCCAGAGATGTGAAGTCTTATATAAGAAGAATCTCAGTTTCCTTCTCTTATTTTTTCACTTTGCTCCAGTCCCAAGGGGAACCTCTTCTCAGACAATCCGTCTGTAAAATATAATTTAAATAAAATGGATCTGTCCTTGAGTTACATAAGTTCTAAAGAAAATAAACCATTTGAAATTCTTATTCCTAAACTTCAACATCTGTTATTTTTCTTCTCACTTTTTCTCAAATACAAGAAAAATTTCACTACTCACTGAATGAAACATTTTATAACAAATTATTATAGAAGGACTTTTAAATGCTTGAATTATTGAGCTATAAAACAAGAAATTCTAAATTAATTTGATATAAGGCTAAAATGTATCACTCATTTCTCCCATCTTTTCTTTGAAAATCACTTTGATCATCTTGCCTTCAGTATTTTATAGTCCTCCTTTTGCAGTGCTCCAAAGAATGCTTAGCTTGGCTATTGAAATATGTGGTGGAATTTATGGGCTTTGCTTGATTACTAATCTTCATTTGGATTGCAAATTTAAATTTGAATATGGCAGCTGGGGCCAGGGGCTGGGACAGGTGGTAGGGAGAGAAGGAGAGTAGAATATATGCTGGGTACAGTTTTACAGTAAGTGGTCTTTCAGAACTAAGAATTCTTACAGCATGTATTGTCTGCAACATTTATATGGCATTTTAAAGATATATATTTTCTGATATTGCAACAAATTGGGTACTTTGCTTATTTCTCATTTTAGACTATAAGGTCTAAGAATGAAGGATGTTATACCCTGCATCTACAATATTGTCTTCACAGAAAAGATACTCAGAAAATATTTGTTGAATGAAGATGGAAAGAAGGAAGGAATGAAATAAGGAAGGGAGGGAGGGAGGAAGAGAGGGAGATACTAAAGACAGAGAGGATAAAAATGTAGAGACGCTTTGCAAGGAATTGGAATTTACGCCAACATATTTTTAGACTGCTGTATAAAATATCCAAAGTCCTACAAATAAGAACTTAAAGTAAGGATGCAATTCTTTCTCTTTCTTAGACTTTTTTTTCTTCTACTTGTACCAGTTCTGCCACTCAACAAACAAGTAAGAAGTAATCAAATGTAATGAGTAGATATTAATGGAACATTATTCCCTTTAAAAATGTTGGTAACTTTTTCTTATGAAGTTGGCTTTAATATAAGTATCCTCAGTCTGTCTCACTTTCCCTGCTGACTAAATTAGCCCACACTGAACCCTTCCTACTTTCATATTTTAAAGGTTTATATTACATGCTTATACTTATTGTATAAAACTTGTAGTCCACTTTATGACACCATGTTCTCTCTTACTACTTGCATTGTAAGAGAGCTTAGACATGTCTTAGCATTCCTAGGTTTCCTCCCAGCAACTAGTGTGATACGTTACATTTAATACCCATTGAATAGATATGTTTGTTTAGTAAAATTGTTAGTAGACAAGACTTCTGGCTATGCTAAAATTGAGTAGCTTCATTCTTTCTGTATCCTCCTTCTTACTACTAAAAACCCTGGACACAGCAGAATGACTAAGAATAGAGAGACTAAAATGTGAAAAAAAAGATGATAGGCTGCTGAAGGACCTTGGAACTTGAGGAAAACATGGTGATGGTTTCCCTAGTGTCCCTTATTGCTTTCCATATGATAAGTACCTAGTGCTAGAGAAGACTCCAAAACAGAGCTACCAACAGGCATAGACAAAAAAGCTCCAAGAAAGGCCTACACATCCTAGGCAAAGCGCAAGTAAAAACATGGCCTAATGAAAATAAACTTTTTTAGCAATTCCCACAATCCTGCATCCAAACACCAGTGGAAAAATAAATCACCATTCCCCATGGTTTCAGCAAGATTAAACGGGTAGTAATTATCTTCCCACCCCATCACTGTTCCCCAAAGAAGCAGACAACAGCATTCTGATTTCCCACTAGTAGTGCCCACAGGCAGTTAAATTTTCATCTCCCTCCTTAAAGATAAAGGTAGTGCTCCAATTCCAAAACGAGGGTAGTGTCAAAAAGATCCAGCAGTAAGCAATACCTCCACTTCCAGTGAGTAAAACAAATAGCCTTAATGAGGTGATACAAAGTGGGGCAAGTTACCACCATACCTTGCCTCATCTTGCTTCACATTGGAAGAGCCCATAGGTGAGCTGAGCCTCCACCCTTATCAGGCACAAATGTGACTGAACAAAACTATACAAGCAGGGGATAGTAAGAACTCCACTTCTTTACCCACACACATGCCAGCAAGACCAGTGGTAAATTGAGCATCCAAATTTGCATTTCAGACATGAACAAGGTAGATGGAAGTAATGTGAAGTAGGATAATTGAAATCATGCCCCCCAACTTCTGGTAACAGTAGGGGTCAGGAGGGAGCTAATTTTATACCCACTTGGAGATATTGAAATGATGCAAGTTCATTTGCCACTTTGTCATAAAAATGTTAATAAGGCTGAGCAGAAAACTGAACTTTAATTCACTCATTTGTAATGTGAAAGTGTGAGTCAGTGTTCAACATTTTCCAGAGTGGTATTGACAGGGATTAGTGGGAAGCTGAACATAACACACCCAACTGATCCTCACACTTCACATCATTAAGGAACTGCTTGCTGAAATAGAAGAATAAATAGGATCCAAAGTCTCATAATATATCATAAAAATATCCAGGATACAACAGAAAATCATATAATACCAAGAGCCAAGGAAAATTAAAATATGAATGAGAAAAGTCAATTAACAGACAGTAAAACCAGATGGATTGGATATTGGAATTTTCTGACAAGAAAAGCAATGAACATAAAAATGCTTCAACAAGCAACTATCAGTGTGCTTGAAAAAAAGTGAGAACAAACAAACAAAAAGTTATAAAAAAGAAACAAATTGAAATTTACAATACCTAAAATAGAAAAAAATCAATAAATGTGTTCAATTGTAGAGTGGAGATTACTGAGGATAAAATCAGTTAACTTGGGGAAAGATAAATAGAATTTTCCCAGTCTGAAATCCAGAGAGAAGTAGACTAGAAAAGCAACAATCTCAGTGATATATGAAACAATAACAAAAGAGTTATCTTTGCTATCATTGGAGTCTCAGAGGGAGAGAAGAGAATGGAATTGAAGTATTTGAAGAAATAATGGCTTAAAATTTCCCAAATTTAGTGAAAGACATAAACCTCTAGATTATAAAAAACTGAGTGAAGTCCAAATGACATCAAATGATCATGCAAAAACTTGTACACAAATTCATTGCACCATTATTCATAATAGCCAAAAAGTGGAAACAACTCAAATGTCCATCAAAAGATGAATGGATAAACAAATGTCATGCATTCAATTATTATTCAGCCATTGTTTCATTTTGCTAAAGCTGCCAGAATGCAATATACCAGAAAAGGATTGGCTTTTATATATTCTAAGGCTGTGAAAATGTCCAAATTAAGTCACTAAATAGAGTATCCATTCACTCAAGAAAGGCTGATTGAGTCTGGGGTTTCTCTGTCACATGGGAAGGCACATGGTGACACCTGCTGTCCTTCTCTCTAGGCTTCTGGCTTCTAACAGCTCCCACAGCACCTCCAAGCATCTGTGTCTGAGCTTTCTCCAAAATGTTTTCCTTTTACAGGACTCCACTAAGCTAACTAAGACCCACTTTGAATGGGTGTGGTCACATCTCCATGGAAACAGCCTTATCTAAAGGCCCCACCCAACTATAGGTAAGCTCCCACAAGCTTGTTTTAAATGAACATGAATTTTCTGGGGGTACATAACAGTTTCAAACTAGCACAATCCACTATCTGGATCCCCAAAAGACATGTTCTTTCCATATACAAAATGCATTTTATTCCATCACAACATAACAAAGCCTTAAACCATCTCAATAACAATACAAATACAATACAAAGTAAAAAAAAAAAAAGTACAAAATCTCAAGAGTTACAGGCATGGTCTGCCGTAAAACAAAATTCTCCACTGGCTACTGATCTTGGGATCTCAGAACAAGTTACCTGCTGCCAATATGCAAAGGAGGGACAGTCATGGGATAAACATTTCCATTTCCATAGGGATAAATTGAAAATAAAATAGGGGTCACTGGTCCCAAGCAGTTCCAAAAAGTCAGAAAGGAATACTCCATTAGATTTTTTTTTTGAATGCTATATGATGTGGTCAAATTTCATTATTTTTCCATGTGAGTATCCTATTTTTGCAGCACCATTTGTTAATTTTGTTTGTTTGATGTTTTGTTTTTTTGTTTGGTTGGTTATTTTGTTTGTTTATTCTTTGGTAAGTGCATGGAACGGGAATCAAACACAGGTCTCCCACATGGCAGGTGAGAATTCTACCATTGAACTATGCTTACACACCCTTCCATTAGATTTTAAGGAATGAGAATCATTTATCCTCATGGCTTGAGAGAGTGGCAGTCCACCATTTCCAAGGGCTTGACTGAGGCCCCTATCTCTGCAAACATTAGGGTGTGGGTTGCAAAATTTGTGAGCACTGGGGAGACCACCTTGTTCTTGGCCCCACCCTCTCCAAACATGTGGGAAGAACCCAGCGTCTCTTCCATATCCAGGACACATGATTAAACCCTGCAGAGCAGTTGGATAGCCATCAGGTTCTTTCCAGTCTCCAGAGAGTGTTCTCCACTCTCTCAGAGATCTGAGGCAGGAAGCTCTTCTTGGAAATCGAGGAGGAAAGCCTGTCCTCTGTCTTTGGTGTACACACCCTCTCCATATACATGGGTGGATCCACTATCTTGGCTAAAGATTTCCTGTTTCCAGACCTTAGCTTCCATGATTCTCTCTTTGAAGCCATTTTTCCTTCAATCTATCTGTTTTCTTTCCCCTTTAGTTCAGGCTGGCAGTATTTGCATTTATACAGAGCTCACAAAAATCTGTTGGTTTTCCATCCAGCACACAGAGATCACAATCATCTGACAATAGGGCTTTCCAAAAATCCTTTATGGATAACTCTATCTACACTCCTGCCATGTCCTATAATGGCTGACTGGTTCCATGTTTGGTTAAATCCTCACATGGGGCAATATTTTATGGGTTCTCATTTTCTAAAAGCTCAGAATTTTCCAAATTATCAGTTTCCAGTTTCTTTGTATATAATAGCTCATTTTGCAGCTTATACCATTCCTGTCGCATCTTACTATAAGATGCAAGAAGAAGCCAGGCTATATTTTCCACATTTGAATTGGAAATAAATCCTGCTAGATATCCAACCTTGTTGCCTTCAAATTCTACATTCTTTCCAACACCAGGATTCAATTTTGCCAAATTTTCTGCCATTTTAAAACAAAGGTCACCTTTCTTACATTTTGTAGTTAAACATTCATCATTTCTGTGTAAGTCTTATTAGAAGAACCTTTAGTGTCCATGTTTATACCAGCACTCTGTTCAATGCAATGTAGGCCTCTCCTATTCACCTACTCAAGTTCTTCCAGAATCTCCCCCTTTTCCATGTGGAAAGCATTCCAACATGATTGGTATTTGCCAACTGCAGCACACCACTCCTCTGATACCAAAATCTGTTTCAGTTTGCTAAAGCTGCCAGAATGCACTATACCAGAATGTACTGGCTTTTATAAAGAGGATTTATTAAGTTGCAAGTTAAAATTCTAAGATCATGAAAATGCCCAAATTAAGGTATCAAGACGGTACCTTCACTCAAGAAAGGCCAATCGAGTCCGGGCTTTCTCTGTCACATGAAAAGGCACATGGTGACATCTTTTCCCCTTCTTTCTGGACTTCTGAATTCAAAGGGCTCACCCAGCATCTCCAAGCTTCTGTGTCTGAGATTTCTCCAAAATAGTCTCCCTTTAAAGAACTCTAGTAAGCTAATTAAAACCTGCCTTTAATGGGTGGTCACATCTCCATGGAAACAACCTAATCAAGAGGTCCCATCCACAATTGGGTGGGTCACATCTCCATGAAAGCAACCTAATTAAAAGGTCCCACCCAACATTATGTCTACCCCACAAGATTTTATTTAAAAGCATGATTTTCCTGGGGGTACATAAAAGTTTTAAACCAGCACAGCCAGAAAATGTTTTTCAAATATAATATCAGATGTTCAGTTATGGATGAAGTCCTGATTTCTGTTACAACTGGATGAACCCTGAAAACATTATGCTAAATGAAAGAGACCAGATATTAAAAAAACATATATTAAATGATTCTGATTATATTAGAGATAAAAAAAAAAGCAAATTGATGGAGTCAGTAAATATATTAGCAGTTGCTAGGAACTGGGGGAAGGAAGAAGGAGAAATGAAAGCTAATGTGTAATGGGGATTCTTCTGGAGTGATGAAAATGTTCTGCAAATAGAAAATTGTGATAATTACATGCAGTTATGAATATGTTAACACCACTGAATGGTACACTTTAAAAAGGGTGATATCAAAGAAAAGGGTGATATTATGTTTGGTAAATTATATTGCAATTTTTTAAAGAATAAAAATAGCAAAGCTTGAAAATGCTTAAAACTCAAAAAAAGAAAAAGCAATTCCATTTGAAGTGAGGAAAAAGAAAGCAAATATAAAAATCTTTTTATGCAACTTCAATAACATGATGATGAGAAATACATGTGCATCTAGACAGGGTTGTATAACAACAGAAGATAATCTATTTGCTTTTGATTTCAATGAGAAACAATTAAGCCTGTTGATATGTTCAAAGAATTGGGAAAAATAGAGGGAAAGTTTGACTACTCAGAAAGAAGAAGTTATTAATTGATCTAGTTTGGCCTTGAGATGGTGGAGAGAGATCATAACCAGAACAACTAACAATGTTAACAGGTTGGGTTAACATTGGATTAGGGAAGTGACCCTGCTCCTTCAAAAATTTGAGGTAAGGAAACAGGATAAACAATGGGTGTAAAATAATGGTAAGTGGAGTAAAAGGTTGAAATTCTTACTTATGGATATTTTTCTTCAAGGAGAAAGTAAAATATTCTACTGAAAGTGAGCAGAATGGATATTGAGAAGGGAGCATGAATAAAATGAGAAAGGATTATAATAATCATGAAGAAAATGATTAAAGACAATTATATATATTGATTAGTAGGTCTGAGGTTACTTCTATTATTGGAAACAATATTTTACAGATAAAACCAATCTCCACAGTTGCACATCCATCAAAACAAAGGTCCCTGGTATAGGAGCAGAAAAGAGTAATTTTAAGAGTGTTCCAAATTTAATAACAAGATGGTAAATTGAAAAGTGTTGGTCAGATAATATTTAAGTGATTCCCCAATGGATCTAGGCTGAGAGAAGTGAATTCACTTCAGACCTTGGCTAAGACAAAACTAAGTAAACAATGAATGTATGGATGGAAAATCACAATAGTTTTGAAGAGCAGGTGTAATGGGGGGAATGATCTAGAAAAATAGAAGATTGGACTCAGATAGGATACTAGACTCCAGAAGTTGACAAGGTGTAGCCACTGGAATGGGTTGTTGGAATCCATACAAGTGAATGTTTGGGGAGTCAAGGTTTTTTGAAGCTAGAAAATTGAATGTTTCATACTCATGGACTTTGAAGTCATCCAAGAAAGTGAAAAGACAAGCAGTGGAGAGGAAAATTAATAAACAAGGAAAAAAATCCTACACATTAACAGATCATCATCTTCATCATCTTGAAAAGATTAATACAGCTCTTTCTAAGTACTAGAAACTCTTCAAAACACTTAAATATATTATCTTATGCAATCTTCACAAGAAATCCTTTAGGAAGATACTATTATTAATATTTTACAGAGGAGAACACTGAGACACAGCAATTTTAAGTAACTTGCCGAGGGTCACACTGCTAAAAAAATAAAATAACTAAGATTGAAACACAGGAAATCTTGTCCAGAGATCATGCTCTTTACTACACTATCAAGCTAACTTGGCATTGGACAAAGGGCAGAGGGTGCCATTGAATTCAGATAGAAGAAGGGTTCTGAATGATAACAGAAGACTAAAATATAGGATCTGAAGTCTGTTTGCCATGGAGTTAATTGAAGGCCAAAAGGGAAATGGAGTTCTTTGAAAAATTCTAGGTTTCAATTAAAGCAAGGAATTTGTAGCAGAAGATGTTGGTACAGCCCACACACATTCCTTTGCCACCCACCATTTCCTTACACTCCAGTAGCTTGCCAGGAGCTATAAGTCTGTTTTGGAACTATGAGTATCTGGGAACATGGGAATTATTGAACAAGGGAAGTTCCCTTGTGGTAGTCAGAATAATGGTTTTCTATAGGGGTCCACATCCTAATCCCAGGAATCTGAAAATAGGTTACATGACAAAAGACAATTTAGGTTGCTAGTCAGATGGCCTAGGGATGGGAGATTATTCTGGGTTATCCATGTAGCCACTGGAATCACAAGGATCTTGAAAAGTGGAAGAGGGAGGCAGAAAAAAAAATGGAGACATGACACCATAGGACTCTGCCTGAATTTTCTGGCTTTAAAAATGGGAAGAAGAGGGCGGGCCACGGTGGCTATGCTGGAGACCAGGGTTTAATTCACAGTGCCTGCCTGTGTAAAAAAAAGGAAAAAGGGCAGTGCAACAGTGGCTCAGAGGCAGAATTCTTGCCTGTTATGCCAGAGACCCAGATTCAATTCCTGGAGCCTGCACATACCAATATATATTTATATATATATTAAAATGGGAAGAAGGGGGCAATGAGCCAATGATAGAAGGAAACTTTTAGAATCTATGAAAGAGAAGAAAGGGATTCTCCTCTAGAGCTTTAAAAAGGAAATTCAGCCCTGTTGGCCATTTTATTTTAAACCATTAAGACCACTTTCAAGCTTCTTATGTACAGAATTGTAAGATAATAAATTTATGTTGCTTAAAGTCTCTAAGTTTGTTGTGATTTGTTACAGCAGCCACAGAAAACCAATGCAACCCTCAAGTAGTGATAGGCAGGAATTTGTAGATGAACACCCAGGCTTCTTTTCTCCTGGGAGGCACAATTGAAGTGGATTCTCCAGTGTTCTAGCAGTCCCTGAGCAAGGTTGAGCACCAGTTACCTATGCATGACCTGTTAATTAAAACACTCTGTTCTGGTTTTCCCCCTTTCCCTGTTTCACTTCTCTTCCTTCTTATTAGTTCTTCCTGTGGTTACTTCCCTAATAAACTACTTGCATGCTAATTCTTGCAATTGTTTCTAGGGGTGCCTGAACTAATATACAGATGAAAAAAAGGCTGTATGAAATTCAAGAGCATGTGATGGAAATATTTTCTTATGAAACAAGGATTTTCATTAGAGAGAATTTGTAAGGAGGACTGCACAGTGATAATGAACCATATTTCTAGGAAATTCAGAATGATGCATGTTTTGCCCAATATTTCAGGCACATGTGAAATGCTTATTCATTTATTAAAACTTATTTATTCAAGTGGAAATTAGTTTTTAAAGTATTTTAATGTGATTTTTGTCTCCTCTGTTAAACATCACTTAAATGGTCTCAATGTAATTTTTAAGAAAATGAATTAAATTTCAATTTAATTAAACTGTTCTTTGAACATTATAAACTGCAATGGAAAATGATTTATGATATTAATATTTAAATTAACCACTGTTTTCTAAATTGTATTTTATTATATAAAGATTAATTTAGAATAATATCTTCAAGTTAAGATATGCATATATCTTATATTTAGTTAAAAAACTAAAGATTATACCTACTTTGTAACAGGCAGTTGTACCATTTGATTTATGTAAATAATCCCATTCCAATAGGTTAATTTGACCAGTCCTAAGACCATATAAGAAGTTTGGTTTAATTATGAAGTTCAAGTTGCATTACCTAAAAACCAGTATAGTTGAAAATTGTGATAGAAAAATTTGACTTATGAGGTCAGTAATCAAGCTTCTTTTAAAAATGTAATATATAATATACATATAGTTCAATCAAGGTTTTAAATATATATACTATACATGTAGAACTCAGTTCAGTTGAACAGACATCAAAAATGTTCCTTCATGATGGTAGAAAAGTGGAGATTTGAAAGCTGCCATGGGGAGAAAGCAAACTCACAATTCTCCTGCAACCACAGTCCCCTTCAATTATAACCATATGCATACTGATTTGTTGTATGTGGCCTCCAACAAGAGCTATGGGGGAGAAGTGGTACCCATGAGTGAGACTTTTTTTCTCTTAACAAAGATAAAGGTGAAAATGATATGATGAGGTTGAGAATGTTGAGAGCTTGTTTACCAACCAAACAGAAGACACAATTAAAATTCTTGATAAGGAGACAAGTAGCAGATTCAGATATTTTATAAAAATCCAGACAATCAAAGTTATGGAGGGTATCACAAAAAGAATATATAACTTTTACCCACAAGTTTCTGACCATGGGAGGATTGAGAGGACTAAAACAACTGAAGGTATCATTGTACAGTAGTGCTTAATTACCTGAACTAAACTTTGCCTGCCTCAAAGAAAGTTCAAATTGACTTGGACCTCAATGAATATATGGATTTTGAATAATGAAGAAAAGACAGAAGAAAGGATATATTTTAAGGGATTAGTGTAGTTCGAAGAGAAGTAAGGGTAGAGGAAACAGGACTCAGAAAATGTGTTGCTGGATGTATTTTAGGAGTGGGAGAGAACAAAAGAATGAACAGAATTCAGCTAAAATAAAATTTTCCTAATGGCTGCCATTATATTTGCAGCCATCTTACAGCTATGTAGATGCTGGGGAACTTTTGTTTGATGAGGTTGTGTATCATAATGCAACAGGCTCTATAATCTATCTTGTGGTGATTTGTCTTGTGATCTTACCTTGGGATGGTTTAGGAAGAGAATTGGAACCAAAATCATGAAATTGGGCAACATCTATTATTAATGCCCTAGTCTTCCTTTTCTTTCAACTTGTTTTGTCCATTACTCTTATGCACATTACTGTATCATGGACTCTATCGTAGTACTCTCCTGTTGTCCAAAATAGCTTTCATGTCAGATAGGAAATCAATCTTATGAAAGTATTCACAATTAGGAATAATTATGGAACCCTTCTAATTTTCATTTTGTAAGAGAATACCCAAAATGAATGAATGACATTCAATATTGAAACATTACCTGTGGATTTTTCATGTACCGCTTATAGAGCGTACTGTGATTGAGCTGTGTGACTCATACTGCATGGGTAATTAATTACTGGCTATATCTACCTCTGAAGCTAAGCCTGTTCATGCAACTAAGTTTTTCTTCCTCATTCTGTTCATTCAACAATATGGAATTCAATTTATCAGTGAGTAAACTTTTACATTTCAATATAAAATCATACAGTCAAAAGTGTGGGCATTTTTACTAATTTATCTAACTCATACCCAAGGGCTAAGACTCCCTAGGATTTAGCAGTAAAGCTTCTAAATAAACAGCTTAGCTGTGACTAATCCCATGCAAGTTGATGTTGATATACGAATATATCCTAGATCATTGTACTTAAATATGCAAATGGAAATTTCCATTTATGTGTGTTTTAACAGTTGCATTGATGCCTTTAAGAATTCAACAGTGAATAAATCATATAATAAACCACTCTATGTGAAATTGTGTCTGCTGAATAAGTAATAACAAAAAAAAAGTAAATGGAACTTGCAGAAGATTACATCAGCCCTAAAATTAACTTCTACTTCTTTAAACAAAGAAAAACACATAACCTGTTTATTATATAAGAATGATATGTAACTTTAGTAATTAGTTAAATAGACAGAATCACCCTGAGCCAGAGTGACAAGAAGATTCCAAGATTTTGATTTCTACTGTAAATGTAATTGATTTGTTTATTAGTGGAAACCCAGCAATTGTGAACCAAATTATTTGGATAACTTTTACATTTTTAACAATTTTCAGTCATAGACAAAAAGTCAAATAATTCAACAAGGCAATTATGAAAAATAGAAACTCCTTCTCCACCAATAGAGTCTATTGGTGTGTTTAGATCCACATTCAAGGTACAGATATTAGAAGTAAATTATCTTTCCTGGTACAAGTTTTCATTTTCCTGCAGGTAATAATGGACTTCTCCTCATATTCTTTGTTTACCTATATAGTGATCTATATACTCATCTCTAATTCTCCATTGAATTTCCTCACAATACATACAGATACTTTCCATAATCTATTGATTTTTATCTCTTTCTTGGTGATAGCCATTCTAGAGACCTCTGCCATCCTGGTTTAATCTGCATTATTTGCTCAATAGACCTTTGTTTCTCTCATTGAACCACTCTTTCAGGACAACATTTCTTTATTTTTCTTGCTTTTATCTATATTTTGGTGGAGTAAATCCATTGCTTATCTAAAAAGCATGCCATGGAAGCAAGTTATTTGAGATCATATGTATAGGAAAATTCTGCACTGTCAATTCATGAAGACATCAAGGTTAGAAATAATTGCCCTCAAAATATTGAAGCTCTTCTTTTCAGAGTGCATTGCTTTTTAAGCCTGTTGCCATCCTGATTTCTCCTTCTATGTTTAAATATTTTTAACATTCTTCTTCTCTCTTGTCTTTTAGAATAATCTCTTTGTCTTCTGTTTTCTGAAATATTATGATGATATCTTCTTGCATGGGTCTTTTTTATTTGTTGTACCCATTACTTGACAGTCTCTTCCGATCTGAAAAGCCATGTCTTGCAGTTCTAGGAAATTTTCTTCAATCTTTTTTGTGACAATGTTACCTTCCTTTTCTATATTATACAAAATATCAAGATTCTGAAACTTCAAATTGCTTTGTAGCATGAAAAATGTTTAATCTATTATTATTTACTAACCACATCTAAAGATCACAACAATTTCTGCTGTCTTGTACTCTGTACCACCACAAGTGATTAAAGCGTTCTCTCTTAGACTCTCCTTCTGTAAGCTCACTTGTGTGTTGTAATCAGTAATTTGAATGGAATTCCAGATTTGACCAGACCATGATCTCATGAAAGATTAGAGTTTGGTCTCTGGTAATCTTGAAGGTTGGGTTAGGTGGAGGGGTGCAGGGTGTAGGGGCAGACAGGATACACCAGATTGCTACATGTGATCATTTAGAGATTACATATAAAATTATGGCTACCTACATTGTGCATTGCCAGGAGTAATCCCTTCTTAGTAAATGATGGAGACTTTACAAAAACAATTAACTTTAAAGAAAACATTGCTCTTATATTTAAATGTTTCCTTGGTACACTTCCAGGCAGAGATAGGATGGAATTCCTCTCTGGAGAAAAGATGCAACCATAACTTTAGCCTTGAAATGTTGTAAACCCTAGCTTTATTTAGAAACATACAATCCTTGCCCAAGTGAATTTTCAAAGAACTGTCTGTGACTCTTGACTCAAGACATGCAGTGCACCCACTCCATTGTGTAATCAGAATGTAAACTGTTGGCATAATAATTTTAATAACGCTACCAATAATATGAGCAATAATAATAATAGCAGTTTGATACCAGACAAAGGCAGTGGTATATCTGCCCAATGTGCTCATGTGACCAATGCCTGAGATACTGGGGTTTCAAAGAGAGAGAAAGAGTATATCACTAAGCATGAAGCAGGAGAGCAGATGGCTTAACAGCCTGAAAACCTGTCTTTGTGAACTGCACTAATTTTCACAGTTTTATAGTATTAAAAGAAGGTAAGATTTTACTATATTGAGCACAATGGCTCCAGATGATTTAATTAGAAGTGATTTAATTATTGAGCATATACAGATTGATTGTATGCTTAGTCACAGAATTTATGTGAGAAAATGGTGGCCTTAATATGATGAAAGGTGTGCTGGTTTGAAAGCATGTATGTGCCCTAGAAAAGCTATGTTTTAATCAAAATCCCATTTCATAAAAGTAGAATAATCTCTATTCAATACTGTATGTTTGAAATGTAATCAGATCATCCCCCTGGAGATGTGATTTAATCAAAAGTGGTTGTTAAGCTGGATTAGGTGATGAGATGTCTCCACCCATTTGGGTGGGTCTTGATACATTTCTGGAGTCCTATTAAAGAGGAAACATTTTGGAGAATGAGAGAGATTTGGAAAGAACAGAAAATGCTATAGCACCACTAAGCAGAGTCCACCAGCCAGTGACCTTTGAAGATGAAGAAGGAAAATGCCTCCCAGGGAGCTTCAATGAAACAGGAAGCCAGGAGGAGAAGCTAGCAGATGATGCCATGTTTGTTATGTGCCCTTCCAGATGATAGAGGAACCCTGACATTGTTCACCATGTGCCTTTACACTTGAGAGAGAAACCCTGAACCTCATTGGCCTTCTTGAACCAAGGTATCTTTCCCTGGATGCCTTTGGTTGGACATCATTATAACCTTGTTTTAATTGGGACATTTTCTCAGCTTTAGAACTGCAAACTAGCAAATTATTAAATTCCCCTTTTTAAAAGCCATTCTGTTTCTGGTATATTGCATTCCAGCAGCTAGCAAACTGGAACAAAAGGCACGAGTTTTAATATTATCATGAGGTATAGGTCCCTTATATGTTAAAGTCTAAGCTACTGCATATGCCAAGCAGGGCAATTTTGTTTAAATCCAGCTCTGGTTGTCAAGATAATTGTTGAATTTGGGTGAGTTAGTTCCAGGTTGATTAAAATCTCTTCATTAATAAATATAAAGGGCTGTCTTTAGTGATCACCAGACTCCAAAGTTAAAAACCATATAAAATCAGTACAAGTAATGGTCAGTCACAAGTTTTCTTACAATCAGAATGACAGAAGATACAGGCTATACAATCACTATCAGAGATCAAGACACATGGATTACAGTTCAACAATTTCAAGTATTTCCCTCTGTCTACTCTAATAAACTGGAAAGTAAAAAAAAAGTCAGTATAATGATTCAGTTATCATGATCATCCATTAAGTCCTAACTTTTCACTTACAAGTTGTCATTTCTAATGTACTTCCAACATCTTTAACATACATTATTTCTTGTAGCCCTCAAAATATATGAATTATTAGTATAATTCCAATTTTACAGACAAGAAAACAAGCTACTGTTGAGTAGCTTGTCTACACCAAAAAAATCAGACCAAAATTTGAAACCACATTTACTTGACTTCAAATCAGGTGTACACACAAGAGTGTTTTACTATCTTACCGGCTTTTGGGGAAGGTATTACTAAGATCTCAGAGTGTAAATTTAGAAACTTGAAGGCTGCAGAGAATCCAAAGTTCTGTACATTCACGTTTGTATCTCTAGGTAGGCCAAAGAGGACCCTTAAGGCAATGTGAGGACTCTGGAGAGTTTTGTGGTGTCCCTACCAGTGAGACTTTTACCAGAGGAGGGGAAAAGATGTGCTCAAGGAAGTTTAAATAGATTTCAAATAATAGAGGTAAGATTTCAGTAATGTTTATTTTTAACTTGAAGATTTACTTTCTCTCTTCTTCCTAGATTTTAGGTTATCAGTCTTTCTGATACTATCAGGTTAAATACAATAATAGAAAAACTTGATAACAACGAGCTTAATCTCCTTAATATGTGACAGGATGCAAAGAGCCAGAAGTGATGAAGATACTGTGTGTATGTTTTGGGATGGGGTTCCAAGTGTTCATACATCCATCAATATCTAACATTCAGGAAGGAACTGCACACTTAATTCTTCCACCCTGCCTGATTGTTTACTCTTCTCTCTCTGAGTCTTCATCCCACTAATGTATCTTTGGAAACTGTTTTAAGAACAGTATATCCATTTCTGTAGTTCTAATATTAACATAAAATATTTGAGAAATAAAAAGTAGCTCCTGACCTATGGGACCTGGCCAGCTCCTGATTTCTGGGAACTGGCCTGACACAGTATGACTTCAGAGATTTTAGAAGCTGCTCCTATGTTCACTGCTAAGCCATGTTATTCTCCTTTGGGATACAATCAATCTCACAAGACACAAACATCACATCAGGTCACTCAGAAAGCATGATAAAGTGAGGAAAACCAAAGCCATTTTATAATTATGTCTAAGGACAGATCAAAATGAAGTCACTGTTAAACCTACTGTTTTAGTTTTTTTAAAGCTGCCAAAATGCTATATAACAGAAAGAGAATGCCTTTTAAAAAGGAAATGTATTAAGTTGCAAGTTTACATTTCTAAGGCAGTAGAACTGTCCAAACTAAGGTGTCCAGAGAAAGATACCTTAATTCCAAAGAAAGAGATGATGAAGTTCAAAGATCCTCTATCAGCTAGGAAGGCACATGGAAATATCAGCTGGCTTTCTCTTCTCATTTCATAAAGACTCCCTGTGGGTATTTTCCTTCTACATCTCCAAAGGCCTCTGGCTGGGTGGGCCACAGTGGCTCAGCAGAGTTCTCACCTGCCATGCCAGAGACACAGGTTCAATTCCCAGAGCCTGCCCATGAAAAAAATAAATACATACATAAACAAAAAATTAAAACAAAAGTCTCTGGCTGCTTGGGCTTTGTTGGTTCTAAAACTTTTACCAAAATTGGTCCCTCTTAAAGGGATCCCTTGAATGGGTGGAGAAACGTCTGCAGGAGAATCATATAATCAAAAGTTACACCCACAGAAAAAAGTGTAGGGTGAGATGGTGGCATAGTGAGATGTTGAATTTAGTTTTTCCTCCAGAGAAGCTAGTAAAGAGCCAGGAATAGTACAGAACAACTGCTAGGGAACATCAGTGACCAGACACATAGCATACAACCATATGGACCAAGTGGAACAGCTAAAGATCTCACACCGAACTATAAGCCCCCAAGACATGGAGGCTGACATCCCTACACCAGAGGGACAGCTGGCAGGTTCCCCAAGGGGAAAGAAAACAGACTTTACTACCAGTAAGGGCTTAGCTAAACCAGGCTCCAAGTGCAGAATTAATTATCAAATTCTGACTACTGAAAATAGGCCCCCAGTACTGATAAACTTGGAATAAGCCCTAAAGGAACTAGGAATTTTTGCCCAAGCAGAGAGGGGGTGGGGCTGATGGGAAAACAAACAAACAAAACAAACAGCAGAGGCTTTTTGAGCTGGACAGAAAAAATATTGGAAAATGGCTAAACCCCAAGTAAAGGTGACACAAAAAACCTAGAGATGCATAGAGCCAAGGACCACCATGAGCTCTTGATTGACAAGCCTGAACAGCAAGGGTATGTCTCAGAAAAGATCTTTTTTGCTTTTATTTTACTTATTAAACAGATCATCAGATGGAATTGGAAGCACCCTGAGGTTCCAGTACTGCTCCAAGAGTGGTTGAATTAAGCTTGTCTGTGAGATAAAGTCAGGTGAAGGGGCTTACTTCCTAAAAGGTGCACCTTTCTCCAAGAAAAAGAAGGTAGGGCTCAGCTCAATTAGAGGCCCTCATTCAAAGAATCCAGTTCCAATGGACTAGAAAACTGAAGCAATTAAAGCCATCCTACTGCATTACCTGTCTCAACTGAGCCCCCGGCAGGGAAAGCTTGCTGAAATTAAAGGCACCACACTGCTTTAAGCTGGTAGGAAGCTGTGGGCAGACAGACACCACATGTTGGGCAAGAAAGGAAAATAAAGACACTAGAGGCTTCATAGGAAATTCTGACAACCACCTAGGTCTCACACTCAGGGAAAACTGATACTGATAACTCTTTCCTCTTGAGATGTGGGCCTGTCTGGTCTGGGAAAATTAGAGTAAGTTCTATAATATCTGAGGAGGCCCTCCTCAAAAAATGGCTCCATATAGGCAGGAAAAGAAACAGAAAGACAAATACTTAAAACTTTTGATCAGTTAAACAGAGCCTATGCTAGAAGTCTACAATAAGTTGAACTGAATTTAAAAGAACACATAGAGAGCAAAGCCACTCACCAAGAAAACCCTAGGTAGAAGAGTGAAAACCTCCAGAATAAACAAATTAAGGATTAAAATGCCAAGATGCCAGTAAAAAATAATGAGTCATACTAGGAAAATCAAAGATGTGATCCAACCAAAGGGAAAAACAACAACATTTCAAGTGAGATACAGGAGTTGAGATAACTGATTCTGGATGTTCGAACAGACATGGAAAATCTCATTAAAAATCAAATCAATGAGTTGAGGGAGGATGTAAAGAAGATACTGGGTAAACAAAAAGAAGAACTCAAAAGTTTGAAAAAACAAATCACAGAATTTATGGGAATGAAAGGCACAACTGAAGAGATGAAAATTAAAAAAAACAATGGAAACCTACAACAATAGATTTGAAGTAGCAGAAGGAAGGATTACTGAACTAGAGGGCTGGATATTTGACATCTGACACAGAAAAGAAAATATAGGAAAAATATGAGCAGGATCTCAGGGACTTGAATCACAACATGAAGCATGCAATTTTATCTGTTGTGGGTGACCCAGAAGGAGAAAAGAAGGAAAAAGGAGGAGAAGGCTAATGGAAGAAATAATGAACTGAAAAGATCCCATCTCTTATGAAATTACAGATCCAAGAAGTTCAGCATACCCCAAACAGAAAAAATCCAAAAAGACATAGTCCAAGACACTTATAATCAGATTGTCAAATGTCAAAGGCAGAAGAAATTTCGAAGGCAGCAAGAGAAAAGCAATCCATCACATATAAGGGAAGCCCAATAAGACTATGTGCAGATTTCTCAGCAGAAACCATGAGGTGAAAAGGTAGTAATATGATACAGTTAAGATTCTAAAAGAGAAAAACTGCCAACAAAAAATCCTACACCCAGCAAAATTGTCCTTCAAAAATGAGGGTGAGATTATAGTATTTTCAAACAAACAATTACTGAGACAATTTGTAATGAAGAGACCAGCTGTGCAAGAAATATAACGGAGCACTACAGGAAGATAGGAAAAGGCAGTAGAGAGAGTCTGGAGGAGAGTATAGAAATGAAGAGTATCAGTAAAGGTAAAAAGAGAAAAAAATTAGACATGACATATAACATCTAACAGACAGAGTGGTAGAAGAAAGTACTGCCTTTAAAATAATAACATTAAATGCTAATGGATTAAATGCACCAATCAAAAGACATACACTGGCAGAATGGATTAAAAAATCCTCCCAACTCTATGCTGTTTATGGAAGAATAATTTTAGACCTGAGGACAAAAATAGGTTAAAAATGAAAGGTTGGGAAAAGATACATCAGGCAGACAACAATCAGAAAAGAAGAGGAGCAGCTATACTAATATCCAACAAAACAGACTTCAAATGTAAAGCAATTACAAGAGACAAAGAAGGCCACAATGTATTAATAAAAGGAACAATTCAACAAGAAGATATAACAATCATAAATGTTTAGCCAGAGTGCCCCAAAATATGTGAAATTCAGAACCTGGAAACAATTGAGAAAATCAACAAAGCCAGAAGTTGGTTCTTTGAGAAAATCAATGAGCCCTTAGCTAGGTTGACAAAAAGGAGAGAAGATGCAAATAAATGAAACAGAAATGAAAGAGGAGACATTACCACTGATGCTTCAGTAATAAAAGAGGTAATGAGAAGATACTATGAGCAACTATATGAGAATTAACTAGACAACATAGATGAAATGGGCAAAATCTTAGAAAGATATGAACAATCAACATTGTCTCAAGAAGCAATAGATCACCTCAACAAATCAATCACAGGGGTTTGCATCAGTCATGAAGAAGCTCCTGAAAAAGGAAAAGTCCAAGACCACATATTTTCACATGGGGATTCTACTAAGCATGCAAGGAAGAATTAGTACCAATTCTGACCAAACTCTTCAAAAATTTGAAAAGGAGGGAAAAGTGACCTGACTAATTCTATAAAACTAACATCACCCTAATACCAAACCAAGACAAAGATAATACAAAAAAAAATTACAAATCAATCTCTTCAATGAATATAGATTCAAATATCCTCAACAATATACTTGGAAATCAAATGCAGTAGCACATTAAAAGAATTATACATCAGGGCATAGAGTGGGATTTATTCCACATATGCAAGACTGATTCAGTATATGAAAATCAAGTAATGTAATACACTACATCAACAAATGAAAGCAGAAAACCCACATGATCATCTCAATCAATCCAGAAAAATCATTTGATAAAATTCAACATCCTTTCTTGATGAAAACACTTCAAAGGATAGGAATAGAAGGGAACTTCCTCAACATGATAAAGGGAATATATGAAAAAACCACAACTAACATCATCCTCAATAGGGAAAGCCCAAAAGTTTTTCCTCTAACATTAGGAACAAAACAAGGATGCTCATTTCCACCATTGTTATTCAACATTGTCCTGGAAATTCCAGTAAGAGCAGTTAGAGAATAAAAAGAAATAAAAGCATCCAAATTGGAAAGGATGAAGTAAAACTCTTCCTGTTGGCAGATGATAAGATACTATATGTCAAAACTCCTAAAAATCTAAAGCAGAGCTACTAGAGCTAAAAAATAAGTATAGCAAAGTCGCAAGGTGCAAGATCAACATCCAAAAATCAGTAGCATTTTTATAGACTAGACTAGACTAGAGGAGGAAATCAAGAAAAAAATCCATTTACAATAACAACAAAAATAATCAAATATTTATGAATAAATTTAACTATGGATACAAATGACCTATATATAGAAAAGTACAAGAACTTGCTGAAAGAAATCATGGAACACCTAAATGAATGGAAGGTCATGCCATGCTCATGGGTTGGAAGATTAAATATAGTTAAAATTTCAATTCTACCCAAATTGATTTATAGATTCAATGCAATACCAGAAAACAATAAAAGCAAAAACAACAAATAGATTCAATGCAATACCAATTAAAATCTCAAAAACTTACTTTTCAGAAATAGAAAAAAAAAACGATAACTAAATTTATTTGGAAGAGCAGGGACCCCTGAATAGCTAAAAATATTTTGGAAAAGACAAATGAAGTGGGAAATTTCAAAGTAAACGTGACATAAAGCATATTATGAAGATACATGGGTCAAAACTGCATGGTAATGGCATAAAGGTAGATATACCGACCAATGGAATTGAATTGAACATTCAGAAACAGACCCTCTCTTCTATGAACAATACATCTTTGGTAAGGTGGTCAAGCCAACTCACCAAGGACAGAGTAGCCTCTTCAGTAAATGGTACTTGGAGAACCAGATATCCATTGGCAAAAGCATAAAAGAGGACCCATATCTCATACCTTATCCAAAAACTAGCTCACAATGGATCAAAGACCTACACATTAGAGCTAAGACCTTAAAACTTTTAGAAGAAAATTTAGAGAAATATCTTATAAATCTTGTAATAGGGGGCAGTTTCCTAGACCTTACACCCAAAGCATGAACATTGAAAAAAGCAATAGATAATGCACACTCCTCAAATTAAACACTTTGTGGCATCAAAGAACTTTGTCAGGAAAGTGAAAAGGCAACATACATAGTGGGGGACAATATTTGGAAACCACATATCAGATAAGGGTTTTAGTATCCAGAATATATAGAGAGTCTTCAATTCAATAACAAAAAGGCAAAAGAACCAATTAAAAAAATGGGCAAAAGACTCGAACAGACACATCTCAGAAAAGGAAATACAAATGGCTAAAAGGCAGGTGAAAAGATGCTCAACTTCACTGGCTATTGGGGAAATGCAAATCAAAACAATGAGCTATCATGTGGCACCCACTAGAATGGCCATTATTTAAAAAATAAAATAAAATAAAAAACAAGTACTAGAGAGCACATGGAGAAAGAGGCACACTTATCCACTGTTGGTAGGAATGTAAAATAGTGCAACTGCTCTCGAAGGCAGTTTGACATTTCCTCAGGAGCTAAATATAGAATTGTCATATGATCCAGCAATCCCACTGCTAGGTATATATTCAGAGGAACTGAAGGCAATGACATAAATAAACATTTGCACACCAATGTTTACTGTAGCATTGTTTATGGATAAGCACATATTCATCAATGGAAGATATGAAAACAGCACAAATATCCATCAACGGATGAGTGCCTAAACAAACTGTGGTATACACACATGATAGAATGTTACATGGCTGTTATACAGAATAAAGTGGATGAACCTTGAGGACAATATGCTGAGTTATATTAGCCAGAAACAAAAGGACAAATACTGTATGATCTCACTAATGTGAACTAATATCAATGAAGGAACTTTGATAGTTAAAGTTAAGAACACAGGTTATCAGGAGATAAAAAGAGGTAGAGATTAGGCATTTGGTGCTGAATGAATACAGATTGTGCAACAGGACTGATTGTAAAAGCTCAAAAATAGATAGTACAATAGTAGCTGATGGTAGCATAATAATATTAGTACAGTGACTGAAGCTAACCATGAATATGATTGAGGGAGAAGGGCTGGAGGCATATATGAAACCAAAAGGAAAGGTTGAGGATAAAGACTGAGACAGTATAACTTAGGAATACCTAGCATGGAAAAAGAAGGTGATTAAATGTCCAAATAAAAAGCACTTTTGTACAAGAGAGAACAAATGACTGTCAATGTTGCAAGGCGTTGACAATGGATGGTATACATGGAAAAGCATAATCAATGCAAACTATACTCTATAGTCAAGAATAACATTTTAATAGGCTTCCAGTGAATATAACAAAGGCATTATGCCAAAACTAAATGTCAATTTGTGGGGATGCATTGGGAAAGGATCTAGATTTTTTGTGGAAGAAAAGCAAATGTCTTCCTATATATCGTGTTGGTGAAGGCTTGTCTATATACTTAGGTCGGATTGTATGAGATGTGAGTAAAGTGTTTAAAAATGAACACAGAAAAAAGGAGCAACAGAAAATGTGGTGAAAGAGATATATCTACTCACTGTCAGTAGGGAAACTGAGAGGTGAAGCCTCTTGAAGGGCTGTGTGGTGGTTCCACAGGAGGGTAGTGGTGGGGTTGCCATATGATCCTACAACCCCATTGCTCAGTATATCTCAAGAAGAACTGAGTGTAGTGAGATGAATGAACATTTGCACACTGGTTTTTATGGCAGCAGTGTTCATGAGTCACATTGAATGGAGTTGACCTAAGGGTGCAACGACTGAGGAATGTAAGGCAGAATTATGGTGTATACATACAATGAACCACTGAGAAACCACAGGAAGGAATGAAGCGGTGAAGCATGCAGATAAATTAATGAACCTTAAGAACTGTATATTGAATGAAATGTCATGAAGAAAAACATAACTATTGTCATGCCTCACTCATATGGACTAACTATAGTATAAAAACAAAACTTGGTGAACTCCAGTAGAAAGCATGGGATATCAGATTGGGACCTATAGTAAAGGTTCCTAGATTGTAAGCTCTTACAGCAGTCACATATATTCAGGAGTTGTAACTGTTATTTATAAATCCTGAGATACTTGCTTTTTGTATGTAACTTGGTCACTCCCTAAAACTTTGGGTATTTATGTGACACCTGAGACTCACACTTAGAGCTCTGAAGCTATGAAAGTCATTAGTATCCCATACAGAAACTTTTGAAAACATTGAAAAAGAGATCAGAAGTTGGATACAGATGTGAATGATGTTGACTTGGATAGGACTGGGGTAAACCAGAATACAGGGTAAAGAATGATATCGTCCATAATTTAAAACTTTAACTTCTGGATGATACCAAAGGAGAGATGTTTATTTGGTGCAAAATATATGTTTTGGGTAGCACAGTATTTAATTTAACATGTATGGTCAGTTTAGTTGAACACCAAGAGTACATGGAATCTTGAATGGGGCATGAGATTTTATTGGTTTGATCAGTTTAGTGCGATGTCCCAATATACCCCAGAGTAATTTGGGCAGTAAATTAAGTAACTTCAAAGTTCCCATGGGAGACTGGGAAGAAAGGAGGAAATATTCAACCTTTCCATTTGGAGAATTTCTGATACTCTCGCAAGCAGTAGGGTAACAAATCAATAGACTGAGTCATTGATCTTGGGTTTTGCCCCTATGAAACTTATTCCAGCAAAGGAGAATCCAAGCCTACTCATAATTATGCCTCACTCACCCGTAGAGGGCTCCTTTGTTGTTCAGATGTGTCTGCTCTCTCTTAGCACTCGGCAGGTGAACTCACCACCCTCCCTCCTACATGGAACATGATTCCCAGGGTTGTTAATATCCTTAACAATGTGGGACAGAGCTCCCAGGATTCACTGGGACCTGGCACCATGGAATTGAGAAAGCCTTCTTGACTAAAATGGGGAAGAGAGAAATGAGACATAATAAAATGTCAGTGGCTGACTTCTGGGAAGATGGTCAACTAGAGTAGCACAAGATTAGCCCTGCTCCACGGAAAAGTTAGAGAAGAGACAGGAGGGTGACTGAGGCGCCACTATGGGAGTGCAGGTGATGTGGGAGAGCCTTCTATACCACATGCAGCAGCCCTGGTTGCAGAGGTTGAGGAACTGAGAGGCAGAAAGCTGGAGCATGGTGTGGAGGTGTGGAGCCATGGAACCTGTAGGAGTGCACAAATGGGAACAAAGGACTAAGAAGTAAGCCAAGCCACGTTCCTTGAGTGTGCTACCTCACCAGTGCAGCTCTGTGACCGGTGTCTCACCCCACTTCCCACGCACGTGAAACCTGTCACCTGCTCCCATTTCTTGCACTCCAGGCACCCCCACCCCACCAGCCCCCAGTGCATGTAACTGCCCCACACCCCCACCGCAAGTGCAGCCCAACCCACCACTTCTGCACCCCTCCCGAGAACTACCTCCCCATCCCTGTCCCCTGCAGGCTGTTGCCAACACATAAACGTTGTGGGCACTAACCTTCATAACTAGGCTACCCCCGCCCCCTGCCTACACAGTCACATAGCCTCACCCTGCCCTCCCTGAGCTCAGGGCATTCCTTTACGTCACTCCCAGCCCAAGCATGCACATGGGCCCCCAATCACATCATTCTGCTCTGGGAACCACACTTTAAAGCAGTCCTAGAACCACGCATATGTGCACAGTCCTCAGCCTGACTTCCCAACTCTGAGAAAGTGTGGACCTGTGCAGCTGGGTCACATCTGCCCTCAATCCATGAAGGCTTAATGAAGATCTGCTGCCACAGTTCTACACATGCGCACAAAGAACCCTGTGCCTTAGACCAGCACACACCAAGGTTCCATCTCCCAGACTGGTGCACCTGCATAGCTACATCCTCCCTGGCCACAGGGTGCCCACATTCACAAGCATCAGCATAACATCCCCAACCTGCACCCTTACCTGCCATGAAACAAATCACTGTACTGAGTGCACCACACATGCCCTGCTCCCTGCTGGGGACAGGAACACAAGGTCTTAGACCACTGAAAGAAATCAACTCCCAAAGTAAATCAGTCAAGATATTTACATGTAATGAAGACAGCAGAAGATCACTAAGCATATCATAATACAAATAGATATAGCCCTGCTTAATGACCAAATTAAAACACCAGAGGAGACACAGAGGTTGGAACAACTAATCAAAGATGTTCATACAACTCTACTTAATAAAATAAGGGGATAGCAAATGACATAAAGAAGATAAAGAACACAGTAGAAGAGCACAAAGAAGAATTTGAAAGAGAATAAATAGAAAAATAGTGAAAATCACAGAAATTAAAGACTCTGTTAACCAAATAAAAAACATACTAGAGGGGAAGCCACGGTGGCTCAGCAGGCAAGAATGTTCACCTGCCATGCCAGAGGACCCGGGTTTGATTCCCAGTGCCTGCCCATGTAAAAAAAAAAAACATAATGGAGGCACACAACACCAGATTTGAAGAGACAGAAGGAAGATGACATAGAGGACAGAATAATTGACTTGGAAAATTCAAAACAGCAAATGGGAAAACGATGGAAAAAATTGAATGGGAAATCAGGGAATTGATTGATGACACAAACCACACAAATATAAGAATCTTTGATGTTTCAGAAGGAGAAGAGAGCAGTAAAGGACTAAGAAGAGTAGTTGAGGATATAATGGGGGAAATCTTCCAAACCCTCATAAAAGACATAAATATATGAGTCAAGGAAGCCGAAACAACTCCAAACAGAATATATCCAAATAGGCCTTTCCCAAGGCATATAGTAATCAGAATGTCAAATGTTGAAGAGAAACAGAAAATCCTGAAAGCAGCAAGAGAAAAACAATCTACTACATACAAGGGAAACCAAATAAGACTGACTTCAGACTACTCAACTAGCACCCTGGAGGCGAGAAGGTATGATATATTCAAGATCCTGAAAGAGAAAGACTTCCAGCCAAGAATTCTGTACTCAGCCAAAATGTCCTTCAAAATTGAGGGAGATATTAAAGTTTTCACAGACAAAGAAGTCCTGAAAGAGTTTGTCAACAGGAGACCAGCCCTATGAGAAATACTAAATGGAGTTCTGCCATCTGAAAAAAAAAAGACAGGAGAGGAAGGTCTGAAGGAGGACAAGGAATTGGAGAGTACAACTAAGGATAATTTAAAGAATTCAAAGATAAAGAGGGAAAAGACAATATAGATCTGACAAATTAAAAAAATATGGTAAGATGGTGGAATCAAGAAGCACCATTTTAGTAATAACTTTGAATGTTAATAGACTAAACTTACCAATTCAAAGATACATATTGGCAGCATGGATTAAGAATCATGATACAGCTATATGCTTCTTACAAGACACTCATCTTAAACACAAAGATAAAGATAGATTGAAAGTAAAAGGATGGAAAAAGATCTTTCATGCAAGTTTTAATGAAAAGAAAGCAGGAGTAGCTATACTACTATTGGACAAAATAGACTTTAAATGTAAAGACATCAGAAGAGAGAAAGAAGGACACTACATAATAATTAAAGGGTCAATTCACCAAGAAGACAGAACAATCATAAATGTTAATGTTCTCAGTAAAGGAGCTCAGAAGTACATGGGGCAGACATTAGCAAAACTGAAGGAAGTGATAGATGTTTCAACAATAATAGTAGGAGACTTCAATACACCACTCTCTTCTACAGATAGAACAACCAGACAGAAGATAAACAAGGAAATAAAGGAGTTAAATAACTTGATAAATGAATTAGACCTAATAGATATATATCAGACATTGCACCCCAAAGCACAAGGTTACAAATTTTTCTCTCATGCTCATGGAACATTTTCCAGGACAGAATATATGCTTGGGCACAAGAAAGGTCTTTATGAATTAAAAAATATGGAAATCATTAAAAGCACATTCTTTGATCACAATGGAAAGAAGCTGAATCTCAATAACCACCAAAGAATGAGAAGATTCACAAATATATGATGATTAAATAACACACTCTTAAACAACCAATGGGTTAAAGAAGAAATTGCTAGAGAAATCAGAAGCTACCTGGAGATGAATGGAAATGAGAATATAACTTATCTGAACTTATGGGTTGTGGCAAAGGCTGTGCTGAGAAGGAAATTTATTGCCCTATATACCTATACTAAAAAACAAGAAAGCAAAACTCGAGGACTTAAAAATGACCCTGTAAGAACTTGAGAAAGAATAGCAAACTAACCCCAAAGTAAATAGGAGAAGAGAAATAACAAAGATTAAAGCAAAGGTAAATGAATGGCAGAACAAAAGAACAATAGAAAGAAAAAATAAAACCAATAGTTGGTTCTTTGAAAAAATTAATAAAATTTATGGGCCACTAGCAATAATGACAAAGAAAAAAAACACAGGATGCAAATAAACAAAATCAGAAATGAGAAGGGGTGCATTACTAGAGACCCTGAAGAAATAAATGAAATCATAAAAGGATACCATGAACAACCATACTCACCAAACCAGATAACTTAGATGAAATGGACAAATTTCTGGAGACACACAAACAAGCTACACTGACTCAGTTAAAAACAGAAGATCTCAACAAGCTAACCATAGGTAGAGATTCACTCAGTCATCAAAAATCTTCCTACAAAGAAAAGGCTGGGCCCGATGGCTTCACAAGGGAATTTTATCAAGCATTCCAAAAAGAACTAACACCAATCCTGCTCAAATTTTCCAAAAATTTGAGGAAAAAAGAACTCTACCTAAGTCATTTTAAGAAGTTAAGATCATTTCAATACAAAAATCGGGTAAAGATGCTATAAGAAATGAAATCTACAGGCCAATCTCCCTAATAAACATAGATGCAAAAATTCTAAATAAAATATTATAAAATCAAATTCAACAACACATTGAAGGAAATATACACCATGACCAAGTGGCATTTATACCAGTAATGCAAGGATGGTTCAACACAAGAAAGTCAATTAATGTAATACAGCACATTAGCAAATCAAAAGGGAAAAATCACATGATTATCTCAATTGATGCTGAAGAAGCATTCAACAATACTCAGCATTCTTTTCTGATAAAAACACTCCAAAAGATAGGAATCAAAGGTACCTACCTGAATATGTTAAAGGGAATATATGAAAAACTGATACCCAGCATAGTACTCATTGGAGAGAGACTGAAAGCCTTCCCCTTGAGATCAAGAACAAGACAAGGATGCTGTCACCATTATTATTCAATATTGTGCTTGAAGTTCTGGTTAGGGCAATCAGGCAGGACAAAGAAATAAAATGTATCCAAATTGGAAAAGGAGAAGTAAAACCCTCATTATTTGCAGATGATATGATACTACACTTGGAAGATCTTGAGAAATCTACAGCAAAGTTACTTGAGCTAATAAACAAATTCAGCAAATTGGTGGGATATAAAATTAATGTGCAAAAATCAGCAACAGTTCTATACACAAGCAATGACCTAGCTTATGAGTCAGTTAAGGAAAAATTTCATACAAAATAGCAACTAAAAGAATCAAATACTTAGGAATGAATTTAACTAGTGATGTAAAGGACTTGTACACAGACAATTACATAATATTTCTAAAGGAAATCAAAGGAGACATAAGTAAGTCGAATGACATTCCCTACTCATGGATAGGAAGGCTAAATATAATTAAGATGTCAATTCTCCCCATATTGCTTTATAGATTCAAAACAGTACCAATCAAAGTTCCTGCCACCTCCTTGAAGATTTGGAAAAGCAAACTACCAAATTCATCTGGAAGGGAAAGAGACCATGAATAGCTGAAAGCATCCTAAAAAAAAGAAGAACAAAGTAGGAGGATTAACACTCCCTGACTTTAAAACCTATTATAAAGCCACAGTGATCAAAACAGCATGGTACTGGCACAAAGACAGAATCATTGACCAATGGAATCAAATCAAGAGTGCAGAAATAGACCACCAAATCTATGGTCAACTGATTTTTGACATGGCCCCCCACATCTTCTGAACTGGGACAAAATAGTCTTTTCAATAATTGGGCATGGAAGGACTGGATATCAATAGCCAAGAGAATGAAAGAGGACCCCTATCTTACACCTTACAAAAAAATTAAGTCAAGGTTCATCAAACACTTAAATATAAGAACGAGCACCATACAGCTTCTAGAAGAAAGTGTAGGAAAACATCTTCAAGACCGAGTAACAGGAGGTAGCTTCCTAAACTTGACACCCAAAGCACAAGCAACAAAATAAAAAATAAATAAATGGAAACTCCTCAAAATCAAAAGCTTCTGCACCTCAAAGGACTTTGCAAAAAGGGGAAGAGGGAGCCAACTCAATGGGAGAAAATATTTGGAAATCACATGTCAGACAAAGTTTTGATTTCCTGTATATACCAATGAATCACACAACTCAACAACAAAAGAACAAACAATTGAATTACAAAATGGGCTAAAGATGTGAATAAGCATTTTTCTGAAGTGCAAATACAGATGGCTCAAAAGCACATGAAGAGATGTTCATTTTCACTGGCTATAAGGGAACTGCAGATCAAGACTACAATGAGATAGCACCTCACACCTATAAGAATGGCTGCTATTAAGCAATCAGGAAACTATAATTGTTGGAGAAACTGGGACACTTGTGCATGGCTGGTGGGAATGTAAAATGGTGCAGCCACTATGGATGACTGTTTGGCAGTTCCTTAGGAAACTAAATATCTAGCTACCCTGTGGCTCAGCACTAGTGCTACTTGGTCTATACCCAGAACAGCTGAAAGTAGCAATGCAAACAGACATTTGTACTCTGATGTTCATAGCAGCATTATTCACAATCACCAAAAGATGGAAACAAATCAAATGCCCATTGACAGACTAGTGGATCAACAAAATGGGGTATAACATACAATGGAATATTGTGCAGCAATAAGACAAAATGATGCACATGACAAGCTGGATGAGCCTTGAGGGCATAATGTTGAGTGAAATTCGCCAGACACAAAAAAACAGATACTGTATGATTCCACTTTTATGACCAACATAAAGGTAAAGCAAGAGGCTTATAATACAGAAAATAGGGGACTTAGAGATACATAGAAGCTAAAGATGGGTGAAATGTTATCTAATGAGGTCGAACCCCAATGTAAGGAAATAGATAGGAGCAAAGGTGATTTCCTTGTGGGTCTAGAATTAATATTACCATATTAAAGATGAACAAGATTGATAGTGGTTGTAAAGACCTACATGTCCCACTGTCTCAGATTAGAAATATGTATGAGTTCTTGTAAGAATTACTTCAAAGATATGATTTTTGTATAAAGAGTGCTTAAGTCCAGGGTACAGGGAAAAAACTGCTATTGCATGCTATGAGCTATGTTCAAAAGGAAACCATCAGTACTACCACAGCAACAGCAGAGTTAAATAATGAGGTGAGGGACAAGAGTTAAGAGGAGGTTTAGATTTCTTATTTGGTGAGGGTGTCTTTATAGGTTTTCTGTCTCTTTGGGACAATGACATTAACTAAAATTAAGAATGCTGATGGATTGTAGATTTTAGGCCCTCTACATGATGCCTAGTGAATACAGGTGGTGGAAGGATGCACTGATGGTGAATTACATTGGTGAACTTTGGTGTATTCTTATGCATGAAGGTTTTGCTGCTACAAAAAGGAGCAATGTCCTGAGGCATGCAATGATGTGAGTGAACACGTGAGACTCTTGGTGAGACAAAATAAGCCAGAAACAAAAAATTAACAATAGCATGGTCACATTTAGAAAATGCTTGCAAGAAAACATGGCCCTAGATTGGAAGTTTTTAGAGCAGACATATTAAGTTCAGATTGGTTATTATTATTTCTGGATTTTGAGAGGCTGATTTATATATATAACCTGATATTTAAAGATAAGAATGAAGATGAACATGTTGGGGTTAAAGTAAATCAGAACATAGGAGTAAGGAAGACAGTGTCTATATTTTAGAACCACACATACTCTTTGAGACCAATGGAGGAAAGTTTTATTTGATCTGGACCTGAAATTTTATGTAGTGCATAATCTAATTCAACCTATTTGTATAGCTCATTTGAAATATGGAAAACCAGGAAGCACAGAATAAGAAAGAGTTCCTTTAATCCTGCATAGATTATTGTACTGCCTGGATACATCCTGTAGTATATTAAGCAGATAATCAAAAAGTATTAGCAAAGCAGGCAGGCCACAGTGGCTCAGCAGGCAAGAATGTTTGCCTGCCATGCCAGAGGACTTGAGTTCGATTCCCGGTGCCTGCCCATGTAAAAAAAAAAAGTATTGGCAAAGACTATGGAACTATTAAACCTTACCATCAGGGAATCCCCTGATACTGTGTGAAAATTTAGGGATACCCAAATCAATAGGCTGTACCCTTGAACCTGAGTCTTACTCTTGTGAAGCTTATGTAGGTAGCAGAGAAGCTTAGAGTACCATTACTTCTTGATACCTTTGTTGTTACTCAGATATGGCCTTAGTCTCTCTAAGCCCAACTTTGCAAGTGAAAAAAATTGCCCTCCCCCCTACAAGATACTTGACATCCAGGGGTGAAAATCTCCCTGGTGACATGGGAGAGGACTCCCAGGGATGAACCCAGACCTGGCATCATGAGATCAACAATTACATCTTGACCAAAAGGGGGGAAAATAAGTGTAATCAATAAATAATAAGTATCAGCGGCAGAGAGAGTTCAAATAGAGTTGAGAGGCTACTCTGGAGGTTGCTCTTAAGCAAGCTTCAGTTAGACGTTGCTACCTATCATAACCTGCCAACCCACACCCAGGACCATTCCAAACAATCCTAAAGAATACCTAGGGCAATGTATAAGATTCCACAAGGGTTCCCAGCACTAGAGTAACTTGCCAGAAACCTACAACCTCCAGATGGGCCCCTGGTTCATATAAGTAGATAAGTCCTGAAACCTAGCCCAGCCTCTCCAGAACATCAGATAGTTCCATCTCCGTACCCCCCCATATAAAGGTGATGGTGAAATTATACATAATAGATAGGATTTAACAAATTAATATGAATACTGAATCATTAAATTGATATCTCTTTTAGTCTCCAGTATTTTAAAGCAGCTAGAGGTAAAGATCTGAAATTCTGAAATTGTAACCCATGTCAAAGTCTGAAATATGTTCTACAATGAATTGTGATGCGGTACTTTGGAATTTATAGCTTTTTTGTATATATATTATTGTTCACAAAAAAAGAAGAAGAAAAGTCGATTGTTATGATAAAAAAGTATTTAAGCCCTCTACCCTCCTATATTCTGGAGCAGGTACAAGAAAAAATATGACTCGATCATATGGTAGCCCATGACATACTCTGGGGTCTATCCTGTAAACAATTTTTGAAAAGTGCTTTGAAAACTATTGCTTTTTTATTTCTTTGCATTGTATATATGTTATACTCTACAATAAAAAATTTAAAAGAAAAGAAAAATTGTCAGTGGCTGAGAGATTTCAAACAGTTAAGAGATTATCCTGGGGGATATTCTTATGCATAATATGGCTATCCTTTTTGGCTTATGGTGCATTCAAGTAGCTGGAGGGAAGTACTTAAGCTGTTGAGCTGTGTCTCAGTAGCCTTGATTCTTGAAGACAATTGTATAAAGGTATAAATTTTACAAAGTGACTGTGTGATGGTAAAAATCTTGTGTCTGATGTTCCTTTTATCCAGGGTATGAACTGGTAGGTAAAAATATGGATAAGAAAAAAAGTAAAGAATAGGGAGAATAAGGGGTAAAATAAACTGGGTGAATGAAAATACTAGTGGCCAATAAGGGGGAGTGTTAAGTGGTATATGTATGTTTTTTCTTTTTACTTTTTATTTCTTTCTCTGGAGTGATGCAAATGTTCTAAAAGTAATCATGGTAATGAATACACAATTATGTGATGGTATTGTGAGCCAGTGATTGTACACCATGTATGAACACTATATGTGCAAAGATTTGTCAATAAAAATATTTTTTAAAAAGTTACCACTGGAGTGCAAGGGTAGTTCAATGGTAAAATTCTTGTCTGCCTGTTGGGAGACCTGGGTTCAATTCCTGGCCCACTCACTTCCCAAAACAAACAAAAGAGAAATCAAACAAACAAACAAAACTTCAGCAAATGGTACTGTAATAAGGGGATACTCACATGGAAAAATAATGAAATGTGACCTCTGCCATATAGCATAGAATAAAAACTTACCACCCACATTTGCATTGGTCATATCTCCATGGAATCAATAAAAAATTCCACCCAGCAATATAGAATGTGGATTAAGGAACCTGACTTTTCTGGGGATGCATGAGAGTTTCAAACTGGCAGACCTATGAAATGATACACACCCTCTCTTCACGAAAATGGTAATTAATTACTAGATACAGCTTTACTCTATTCTTCCCTCACTTTAGAGAACATTTATCTACTCAAACATAGAATTACCCTAAATTTCTGACTGCATCCAATCCAAAACAGACTCATGCTTCCTTAGACCCTTGCCTAAATCACACAACCAAAGCCCAAATTCTGTAATAGATTCTTCCTAACACCCTTTTGTCATGCATTCTCCATTTCATCAATGAGTAATAAACCCCATTTGTTCACCTACAGGTATATTCCTGGTGATGTTTTGCTAGAAAGTAAAGCAACTTTGAAGGAGTTATACCATGTTCCACTTGTTGTTTCAAATTGCTAGTAGGCAACATATAAAAGAAACAATTGTTCCTTAGATTTCCATTCACAATCAAGTGGAAATGCATCCAAGTGAATGTTTTTATTAATCCTGGTACATTCTGTGGCATAAGACAAGTATAGTACATTCTTTTTTAATGTTATTTAATCATGAGAGTGAGTGCTGTGTTTAATAGAATACCATGATAATCAGTTCATTGTCATTAAAAAATATTAAGTGAACATAAACATGCACATGTGCACACATGCCCACGCACACCCCAAAACAAAAATCAATCAAGGTAATTGGTTGAAGAGCAGCTTAGACAACTAGCTCCAACTGCACCCTCATTTAAGTGAGCATTTGAAAATATATGTAATGACATTTGAAATTTCACAATTTTTATGAAGAGTTTAAACTCATACTGAGGTAAAAATGTTAGCAATCTCTATGATTTTTAATACTATTGTTGTTTGGTATACATTATTGGAATAGGACTACTCAGTAGAGAAAGCATGTGTTGTGTGTGTGTGTATGTGTGTGTGTGTGTTGTGACTCCATAAAATGCCCTTATCTTTGTTAGTGGGGAGAGAAAGGAAGAATTGTTCTTATTTACAAAGAGCAATTTTCCTTTGTATCCCTGAATTTTATTTTATGAGACTAATAGCAAGGCAATGAACTAACTCTCTGCAACTTCAATGCATTTTCTTTTCATTCAGAAGCATCAAAAATCTATTTAAAGCTACAGATTCTTTAACATCAATTGTTGGTTGACATTCAGTTTACTACTCTCCAGAATTATAATATTTGAAATATTCACAGACAGGTACATTATTATGTCATGAAATTGAATTAATAAGTATAAAATAAACTCTTTTTTTAAAATAAACTCATAATCTATAAAAGACATTGCAAACATGGAGTACAGAGAAAAAAGCTATCTTAGTTACATAAGGTACTTTTTCCATAGATATATGTCAAGGCTACATTTAAATGTCAATTTGCAGCTAGCTATTTACTAAAAAAATTCTCAGCTTCCTCATTTTGGGATGTTATTGGTAAAATATTGAGTTGTGGTGCATAGTTAAAATCAGAGTATAAGGCAGGAAAAAGATTAAGGGACTGAGATTACAAGAATAGGAGATAATGATGAATGTAAAATAAATCAGAATTATTTCTAAAGATATGAGAAGAAACAAGTTTTAAGTACTGATCAAAAGATGAATTTTATCACTGTAACATCAGTAAAAGGAGAAAAGGACTTAGAAAACATATAATGTAATTCCATTTTCATAACATAGAACACCAGGAAAAAACTAATTATATATATTTGAAATCCATACATTGATAATTGCATTTATACTGACAAACCAGGAAACTATTACCATAAAAGTAAAGACAGCAATTACATCTAGGGGGTTAGGAAGGAATTATGATATCAAAAGGAATGGAGAGTGAGTAAGAGTTTGTTTTAGGGATACTTGCAAACTTATAATTCTTGGTGTGGGTAGTTCACATGCATGCCTAGTTTGTATTTGATGGATTATATGTTTTTACTTTAGACATTTTTTGCAGTGTGCATTTAACATGAAAACAAATGATCAAAAGGGTTTTAAAATGTCTTTGAAATGGTACTTAAATGTATCTGCTTGTTTCCACACTTCACCTACACTTGTGGCATATTCTTCACACCTCACAATACCACACAAACAAATAACAGAAAATATTACAGCTTAAACGAGCTGTAAACACTAAAGATAAACAGGTATATTAATCTATTTTTCTGGGTGTAAACCCATAGTAAGTAGGATATTACAATGATGCAGTTGCTTCAGCTAAGGTATGGCCCATCTCAATCAGGATGGGTCTTACTCATATTACTGGAGTCCTTTATAAAAGAATGAAATTCAGAGAGAGGGAGATAAAGCCACAGGAATAAAGAAGATGAAAAAAACTTGGAAGACAAGGATGAAGAGATGCTGCCATGTGCCTTGTCATGTGAGAGAGGAACAAAGAATCACTGGCAGCCAACCCTAGAAAACCATAGACTTTGGGGAGAAAGCACTGCCTTGATTATGATATGATTTAAACATTTTCTGTTCTCAGCACCATGAGTGAATAAATTCCAATTATTTAATATGATCCATTTCACGGTATTTGCTTTGAGTAGCCTAGGTATCTAAAACAGATTTTGTCACTGGGAAAATGAGGGGCTACCGTTGCAAATATCAAAAACATGGAAATGATTTTGAAACTGGGTAATGGGTAGAGGCTGCAGAAATTGTGAGGCACTTGATAGAAAAAGCCTAAATTGCCTCGAAGAGATTGTCAGTAGAAATAGGGATGCTAAAAGGCATTATACATAAATACTGAATGTGTTATGGAAACTGGAGGAAAGGCAATCCTTGCTTTAAAGTAATAGGGATCTTGGCAAAATTGAGTTTTGATGCCAATGGAAGGCAGAACTTGGCAGTGATGAACTTGGATATTTAGGTGAGGATATTTCCAAACTAAGTATGGAAAGTGCAGCTTGGTTTCTACTCGCAGCTTATAGTAAAATGCAAGAGGAATTGGATATGCTGAAAAATAAACTTCTGGGCTCAAAGAAAGCAGCAATGCATGGTTTGAAAAATTCTATGCCTCCAGAAAGTAAGTCCCCAGAGAATAGTGCTCCATGTGAGTGTTCAAATAATTATGTAAATTGTGTTAGATTCAAAGCTGACAGAATGTCATATACCAGAACTGGAATGCCTTTAAAAAGGGAAATTTAATAAGTTTCAAGTTTACAGTTCTAAGGAAGTGAAATTGTCCAAATTAAGGCACAAAAAAGAGGTTACCTTCACTCAAGAAAGCTGTTTAATTCAGGAACAGCTCTGTCAACTGGGTAGTCACATGGCTGGGATCTGCTGGTCCCTTGCACCTGGGCTCCATTGCTTTCAGCCTCTGTTCCTGTGGAAGATCCTCATTTTACTTCTCTGCTGTTGACTTTCATCTCTTGGTTTCCTTTGGCTCTCTCCAAGTTCTGGCTTGCTTGGCATCTCATGGCAATATCTGCTGAGCTCCAAGCATATCCAAATATCTGTGTGTTTGTTCTCCATGTGTCTACATCTGTCTCAGCTCTTCTGTGAAATTGTCAGCTCTGGGCTTCTATCATTTCTGTAGGCTCCTGCCATTTCTCCAAAGCATTTCCCCTTTAAAGACTCTAATAATCTAATCAAGGCCTACCTAGAATACTTGGAGTAACATCTCTATCTAATCAAAAGATTACACTCACAATTGGGCATGTCACATTTTTGTGAAGATAGTCTAATCTCAAATTGCACACTGTAAATTTTAATCAGGATTAAGAGAAATGGCTGCCCTCAAAGATTAGATTAAGCTTAAAACATGGCCTTTCTGGGGTACATAATATTTTCAAACTAGCACAGAACCAGACAGCAATTTCTTTAAAAGTCAAAATTGGAAATGCAGTGATCCAGGAAGGATTTGTGGAAAGTTCTTTTGTCTGATGGTTAGTACCCTGTCTACTGCACGCAAACCAACATATGTTTTTTGCAAGATCCATATGAGTGGAATCATTGTTAGTGTGGTCTAAAAGTCACAGTTAATGGGCAAATTGTAGGACAGGACACTTCAAGGAAGAACCATGGACACTCAGGTCTCACCAAATACATCTCTCTCTAAGAGAGGTGGGCCCTGCCATACTTGTGGTAAGTGTGAGTCTGTCCCAAGGCTTGGAGAAGGTGAGACTTCAACCCAAATGTTCAGAAAGATTGCTGCCATCATAGTCCTCAGAGAAGGTGAAGTCTGTGCCCTGTGGATTGTGGAAGGCTGGCCAACACAGCATGCCTCAGAGAGGGTGAAGCCTGTTCCCTGGTTTTCATGAGAACCTTGCCACCATACCAATGTTTGGAAAGTGTGGAGCACTCAAAGCCATGTCCAGGAAGAGCATGACCACTATGCAAGCACTTGTAAAGAGTGGGCAGCTACTTCCTCAGGTCTGGAGGAGAAATATCATTCCAGAGATAAATCTCAGACCTTGAAATGTAATGGAGTATGCCTTGATGGGTTTCAGAATTATGTTGACCCATGATACTTATTTTCCTTCCAATTACTCCCTATGAGACTGGGAAGGTTTATACTATGCCTGTCTGTCCACTGTACATCAGAAGTAGAAAAGTTGGTCTCTAGGTTTCACAGAGCCACAGGAAAAGAGAAATTGTGCCCCAGGACAGACCACACCCATAACTTATTTTAATGTGACTATATAGTAAGCATTGTTTCTGAAATGGCTTATGGCTTTGGGGATATTGTGATGGAATTAATGTGTTTTGCCTATAGAAAGAATATGAATTTGGGGGTTCCAGAAGGTTGAGTTTGGTGATTTAAACTGTATGTACTAAAAAAATAACATATTCTTTATTCCATCCCTGTGGGTGTGAACCCATTGTAAGCAAGACCTTTAGATGGGGTTACTCCAATTAAGGTGTGCCTCCCCTCAGCATGGGTCTTAATTCCTAATGGAGGCCTTTACAAAAGACTGAAATTCAGACAGGAGAGAAAACCACAGAGGAAGCAGTCAGATGATTAAATCAATGAGACTCAGAATAGAAGGGAGACTCGAAGAGACCATGTCATGTGCCTTGCTGTGTGACAGAGGGGCTAATATTTGCCAGCAGCCAGACCCAGTCTTTGGGGAGAAAGAATCACATTAATGATGCCTTGATTTGAACATTTCTACAGCCTCAGAACCCTGAGTAAATAAATTCCCATTGATTAACCTGACCCATTTCATGGTATTAGCTTAAAAGGCCTAAGAAAATAACATTAAAATTTAAATAATAAAGCCAAACCAAGAAATGGTTCTTAATGTTGCTTTTTCAGGGTGGTTTTAAAATTTTTTTGTAAGTCCTACAAAATTCAGATCTCTATTATAGATTTTGCCAATACTAAACTTGGTTGACCTACATGATTTTTTAACATTACCCCTAGCATCTGTCCAACTAGTTTAAATAATGAGTAGAATAGTTAGAGAGATGATAGATTTAGCATATATTGCCTTAAAGTAAGTATATAAAACCTTGGTATAACATATTTATTCTATTTTATACATATTTTACATAAATTCAAATGGATAGATCTTAATTGTACAAGTTAATAGGTTTTGAAAAAAAAACATGCAGAGAGAAGACTTCATGGGAAGATGGTAGAATAAGGAGCCTCAGGACTCAGTTCTTCCACCAAAACCTACAAAATAGGAAAGAACCATCTGAGAAAAACTCCAGAGATCAGAAGAGTTTTAAGCATCCAGGAAGAGAGAGAGGAAGAGGTAGATAAATTGTAGTTTAAAAAAGTATAAATTGCTCTCTCTGTGTTGTGGCTTCTAGTGACAAAACCCCACTCTCATGGCAGGCTATAATGGGGCCCAATCTTTGGCAAGCAGCTGGTCACAGAAAGGGAAGAAAATATCCTCTTTCTTAAGGATGGTGCGGTAATGGCCAATTATAGACATTGGCTTTTGAATAGTGAATTTTGATCCCTTTGTCCACTCTCTGAGAACTATTATTTCAACAAACTCTGGAAAAACGCAGCATCAGCCATTATTCAGACCCTGCCCCCCAAAAGTTGGTGGCAACCATTGTTGAAAACTCCCCAGAAAGCAGTGAAGGTAGTGGAGGTTTTGACAGTGATTTCTCAGAGCTGTGAGTAACAGTTAGCTGAAGGGTTGCATTTGCTCGGCAGGTCAGAAAAACTCAGCTATGGGAAGTAATCAGAGAAGCTTTAGGCACACTTACTGATCCCCTCCCCTGGGCACTTTGGAACATCTGTATTCCCTCCTTGTAACCCTGGCCCTGCTTTGTTAGAGAAAATTAGCTTTGGAAAGACCTTTCTCCCAGAGCTTGCCATCCAGTAAAAAGCAGTTTGAGAGAACAAAAGGAATGTAAAAAACATGAGAGGAGTAGAGTCTGGGACAAAGACCTGCTCTCTTGAAACAGACAGGAGGAGGAAGTTTGTTGCCTGGGAAACAGAGGGGACAACCAAACATATGTAAACAGGGTAATTCCAAAAGAACAAAATGTGAAAACCAGAACAAGACAGAAGCACAGAAACAAGGAAAATCCTGTGAACTACATTTCTTTGGGCAAACCTTCCTGATGGGAGTGCTCATGCCTAAAAAAATCCGTGATTAGCACCACCTGGTTATAAAAAAAGAAACAGATGCCCCAGGAAAGAAATCCCAGAATTAACATTTTAAAATCTCAAATGTACCATATGTAACAAAAGACTAAAAGGGAAGCACAGAAACAGAAAATAAAGGGCAATCCAAAGGAAAAGGGTAAATATACAGAAAACACCAAAGAAGAAGATAAGAATGTGGGCATATCAAACAAGTGATTTTAAAAATCAATCTTAAAATTCTCCAGGAAATGAAGGAAAATACAGTGAAAGAATGAAAGGATATAAGGAGAATAATAAATGAGCAATCTGAGAGTCTAAGTAAAGACAGTAATTTTAAAAAGGAAACACACATAAATTAAGTTGAAGACTAAAATAACTGAAATTAAAAATGCCCAGGACAGTTTCATGAGCAGGTTGGGGCTGGAAGAAGAAAGAATCAGTGAACTTGAAGACAAGACACTTGAAACAATGCAGAATGAGGAGCAGAAAGGAAAAAGAAATATTGCAAGCAAAAATAGTCTAAGACAGCTACCAATATGATGTAGCACACTACTATATACATTATAAGAGAGCCAAAAAGAGAAGAATGAGGGGAAAGGGCAAAAAGAATAGTCAGAGAAATAATGGCAAAGAACTTCCCAAAATTAACAAAAGACATGAATATGTACATCCAAAAAGGTCACAGCACACCAAGTAAGATAAACATAAAGAAAAATACACCCCACCACATATTAATTACTCTATCAAATGCAATGTACAAGGAGAGAGTCCTGAAAACTGCAAGAGAAAAGCAACATGCTATGCATGAGGGAGACCCAATTAAATGGACCATTGGTTTCTCATCAGACATGATGGAGACAAATAAACAGTGGGTTGAAATACTTTAAGTGCTAAAAGAAAACAACTATCCACCAACAATTTTATACTTGACAAAATGCTCTTTCAGTAATGAGAGAGTGATTAACACACCCTTAGATAAACAAAAGCTGAGGGAGTTCATCACCACTAACTGGCCATATAAGCAAAATTAAAGGGAGTTCTTCTCACTGAAGATAAAGGATATTAGGTGGTGGATCAAAGCAGCATAAAGAAATAAATACCTGTGGTAAAGGCAACCATTTGGATAATCATAAATGCCAGTATTATCACCTTATTTGGTGTGAAATGTCATTTATTACATCATACAGTTGCTAAAAGGCAAATGCAAAAACATTGATAATAAATCTAGGTTACTAGGTAGGCAATTTACAAAGATATAGTGAAAAAATACAAAATATATGGTGGGGGGACAGAGATGCATAGACAAATTATATATGTATGCTATTAAAGTTAAGCTGATATCAAACCAAATATGATTGTTATGTATTAAGGATGTTAAATTTTAACCCCATTGAAAGCACAAGGAAAATAGATGACAAATATATGCTGATAGAAGTGAGAAGACATTTGTGCTTGTTTGAAAAGTTTTATGTACCCTTGAAAAACCATGTTTTAATATTAATTCATCTTGTGGAAGCAATGGTTTCTTCTAATCCTTATTCAGTACTATAGGCTGGAAACTTGATTAGGTTATCCCCACAGAGATGTGACTCAATCAATTGTGGGTATTAAACTTGCTTAGATAGAGAAATGTTTCCACCCATTCTAAGTGAGTCTTGATTAGTTTACTGGAATCATATAAAAGAAGTACTTTGGACAAAGCTTCAGAATGCCATAGCAGAGCCAAGCAGAGCCACAAGGCTGAAATAACCAGAGAGTCCAACAGCCAGCAGCCTTTGGAGATTCTGACAGAGCAGAAAAGGATGACAGAACTTCAAAGAACCATGAAGCAGAGAGTCCACCAGCCAGTTGCTTTTGGAGAGGAAGAAGGCAAGTGCCTCCCAGGGAGCTTCATGAAACCAGAAGCCACAAGAGAAAGCTAACAGACTTTGCCACGTGCCCTTCCAGCCAAGCAAGAAACCCTCAATGTCATTAGCCTTCTTGATCTTAAGTATCTTTCCCTGGATGCCTTTTATGGAGCATTTCTATAGACTTTATTTAACTGGAACATTTTCTCAGCCTTGGAACCATAAACTAGCAACTTATTAAAGTCCTTTTTTAAAAAGCCATTCTGTTTTTGGTATATCACATTCCAGCAGCTAACAAACTAGAATAGCACTCAACATAGTACAATACAAAAAAGCAAATAAGTATAAAAGTAGGGTTTAACAGAAGTGAGGAACAAAAAAGTAGTAAGTTTTACAAAGACTAAATAGCAAAATGGCAAAATTAAGTCCCATATTATCAGTGATAACCCTAATGACAATGGATTAATCTCTCAAGTCTAAAGCAGAGACTGGAAGAATGGATAAAAAAGCATGATCCATCACATCCAGGAGTGAAAGTCTCCTTGGCAGCATGGGATATGACTCCTGGGGTGAGTCCAGCCCTGGCACTGTGGGATCAAAAATACCAGCCTGACCAAAGTGGGGAAAGGGCACATGGTGAACACAGCATCATCTGCTAGCTTCCTCTCCTGGCTTGCTGTTTCATGAAGCTCCCCGGGAGGAATTTTCCTTCTTCATCTCCAAAGGTCGCTGGCTGGTGGACTCTGCTACTTGTGACTGTGTCGTTCTGCTCTACTCTCTCTGAATCTCTCATTCTCCAAAATCTTTCCTCTTTCACAGGACTCCAGAAACTAATCAAGACCGATGCAAATGGGTGGAGATATGTCATCACCTAATCCAATTTAACAACCACGCTTGGTTAAACCACATCTCCAGGGAGATGATCTCATTACAGTTCCAAACATACAGTATTGAATAGGGATTATTCTGCCTTTATGAAATGAGATTTTGACTAAAACATGGCTTTTCTAGGGAACATACATCCTTTCAAACCAGCACAGATGTTATGGTAGCCCATGATAAACTCTGGGATCATTCCTGTAAGTACTTGTTGAAAAGTGTTGTGAAAACTTTTTCTGATTTTTTCTTTTTTTTTCTTTACTTTCTATGTATGTTGTATTATGCAATAAAGAAAGTAAAAAAAAAAGCATGACACAACTATATGATGTCTTCAGAAGATTCACCTTAAATTCAAAGATGCAAGTAGGGTAAGGGTGAAAGGATGGAGAAAATATATACCATGCAAGTAATAACCAAAAAACAGTGTGGGCATCTGTACTAATATCTGATGAAATAAACATTAGGCCAAAAACAGTTATAAGGGAAAAAGATGGTACTTATATACTGATAAGGGGGACAATTCAACAAGAAGATGTAAAAATCATAAATATACATATATGGACTTAATAGAGAAGTGTCAAAATATGAAGTGAATACTGACAGATTTGATAGAAGGAATTGACAATTCTACATTAATAGTAGAAGACATTAACATACCAACCTCAATAATGAATAAAACATCTAGTCACATAAATAATGAAGTACAGGACTTAAATGATACATAAATGAACTAGACCTGACAGACATATGTACAAATTTACACCCAATGAAAACAGAATATGCATTCTTCTTTAGTGCACATGGATCATTCTGGGTTGGAAGACTAAATATAGTTAAGATGTCAAGGCTACGTAAATTGACTTATAGATTCAGTGCAATACTACTTAAAATCCCAAAAACTTACTGTGCAGAAATAGAAAAAATAATAACCAAATGTATTGGGAAGAGCAGGTTGCCCTGAATAGCTAAAAATATCCTGAGAAAGAAAAATGAGATTGGAGGTCTCACACTACCAAACTATAAGGCGTATTATGAAGCTACAGTGGTCAAAACAACATGGCACTGGCATAAAGATAGATATACTGACCAATGGAATTGAACAGAGTGTCCAGATATAGACCCTCTCATCTATGGACAATTGATCTTAGATAAAGCAGTCAAGCAAACTCACCTGAGACAAAACAGTCTCTTCAGTAAATGGTGAATAAAGAACTGGATATCCATATGCAAAAGAATGAAAGAGGATCCATATCTCATATCTTATACAAGATTTATCTCAAAATCAATCAAAGACCTAAGCATTAGAGCTAAGACCATAAAACTTTTAGAAGAAAATGTAGGGAAATATCATATAAACTTGTAATAGGAAGCAATTTCTTGGATCTTACACCCAAAGCACAAGTACTGAAGAAAGAAATAGATAAATGGGGACTCCTCAAAATTAAATACTTTTGTGCATCAAAGATCTTTGTCAAGAAAGTAAAAATGCAGCCTATGCAATGGGAGACAATATTTGGAAATGACATATCAGATAAGGGTCTATTATCCAGAATATATAAAGAGATTGTTCAACTCAACCACAAAAAAACAAACAACCCAATTAAAAAATGAGCAAAAGGTATGAACAGATGCGTCTCAGAAGAAGAAATACAAATGACTAAAAAACACATGAAAAGATGCTCAACTTCCCTGGCTAGCAAGGACATGCAAATCTAAACCACAATGAGAAATCATCTGATATCTACTAGAATGGCCATTATAAAAAAAAATAGAAAGCAAAAAGTGCTGGAGAGGATGTGGAGGAAGAGGCACACTTACCCACTCTTGTTGAGAATGTAAAATGGTATAACCACTGTGGAAGGCAGTCTGGTGGTTTCTCAGGAAGCTAAGTATAGCTTTGCCATATGATCCAGCAATACCATTGCTAGGTATCTATTCAGAGAACATGAGGGCAAGGGTACAAACAGACATTTTCCCACCAATGTTTATAGCAGCATTATTTACAATTGCCAAGAGATGTAAACAGCCTAAATATCCATCAACAGATGAGTGGCTGTGGTATATATATACAATGGAATATTACACTGCTGTTAAGGCATAATAAATTCATGAAACATGTAACAATGTGGATGGACCTTGAGGACATTATGGTGAGTGAAATTAGCCAGAAGCAAAAGGACAAATACTATATGGTCTCACTGAAATGAACTAACATTAATGAGTGAACTTGGAGAATTTCAGTTAAGAACACAGGTTATTAGGAGATAGAAATAGGGTACAGATGGGGTAATTGGAGTTGAAGGGATACAGATTGTGCAATGGGGATGATTGTAAAAATTCAGAAATGGATAGCACAATACTACCTGATTGTAGAACAATAATGTAACTACCTTGAATGAAACTGAATATTAGAATGATAGAGGGAGAAAGGCTGGGGGACATATGGAACCAGAAGGAAAGATAGATGATAAAGACTGAGGAGGTATAATCAAGAATGCCTAGGGTGTACAATGATAGTGACTAAATGTACAAATTTTAAAAACGCTTTTGCATGAGGAAGAACAAAGGAATGTCAATATTGGAGGATGTTGAAAATAGATGGTAATTCATATTTCAAAACTTCAACTTCTGTGTGAGACTAAAGCAAGAAATGTTTATTTGGTATAAAATTTATATTTTGACTAGTGCATTTTCTAATTTAACTTATATGGACAGGTTAATTGAGCACCATAAGTAAATGGAAACTTGAATAGGGAATGAGATTTTGTCAGTGTGATGGCCCAATAAATCCCAAAGTGATTTGAACAATGAATAAAGAAGTATTTCCAAAGTCCCCTTAAGAGAATGGGGAGAATGGGGGAAAATTCACCTTCTCTATTTGGAGAATTTCTGATATTCTCACAAGCAGTGGGGACAACCAAATCAGTAGGCCTAGCCCTCAATTTTGGAGTTTGCTCTTATGAAACTTATCCCTACAAAAGATAGGCTAAACCTACTCAAAATTAGGCCTAAGGGTCACTACCAGAAAACCTCTTTTGTTGTTCAGATGTGGCCTCTCTCTTTCAACTGACATTGCAAGTGAACTCACTGCCCTTACCCCCCCTCTACGTGGGACATGACTCCTGGGGGTGTAAACGTGGGCCAGAAGTCCTAGAATGAGCAGGGACTCTGCATCAAGTTATTGAGAAAATGTTCTGAACCAAAAGGGGGAAGACAGAAATGAGACAAAATAAAGTGTCAGTGGCTGAGAGATTTCAAACAATCAAGAGGTTATCCTGGAAGTTATTTTTATGCATTATATAGATATCTTATTTTTGCTTATGGTGTGTTAGAGTGGCTAGAGGGAAGTAACTGAAACTGTAGAACTGTGTTCCAATAGCTATGTTTCTTGAAGATGATTGTATAATGATATAGCTTTCGCAATGTGACTGTGTGATTGCGAAAATCTTGTATCTGATACTCCTTTTATCTACAGTATGGACAGGTGAATAAAAAATATAGATAAGAAATAAAGAAATAATAGGGGACACAAAGGTTAAAATAAATTGAGTAGATTGAAATACTAGTGGTCAATGGGAGGGAGGGGTAAGGGGTATGGCGTGTATGAGTTTTTTTATTTTTTCTCTTTTTCTGGAGAGATACAAATGTTCAAAAAATGATTATGGTGATGAATATACAACCATGAGATGATATTGTGAGCCACTGATTGTAATCATGTCAAGAATGTTTGCTTATTTCTTTGTTGTTTGCAATAAAAATATATTTTCAAAAAAAGGAAATGGCTCAAACTTGCCATAACCTCTAGTTTTCTCACCTCTGTTTTTGCAAAAGTGCCTGCATGTTCTCTCACATGTGTACCTAATAAATTTTCTGCCTGCTTACAAAAAAGGGAAGAAAGGGGTCCATGGGTAATTCAGTGGCAGAATTCTCACCTGCCATGCAGGAGACCTGGGTTCTATTCCTGGTCCATGCATTTCCCAAAAACAAACAAATAAGAAAAACAAACAAAGGAAAGCAACCAACAGCAAAATCCAACAAATGGTGCTGCAATAACGGGATATTCACATGGAAAAAGAATGAAATGTGACACCCACCATACTGCATACTAAGAAAAGAAAGAAAGAAAGAATTTAAATCAGTAACCTTACCCCAAAAATGGGAGAACTAAGAAAAGGATAACAAACTAAATCTAAAAGCAATCAGAAGGGAAGAAAAAACAAAAAACTGGAGCAGAGAAAAATGAAGTAGAAAAGAAACAAAAAAAGCAATAGAGAGGATCAACAAAATGAAAATTGGCTCTATAAAAAGATCAATAACATTGACAAACCTTTAGCTAGACTGATAAAGTAAGAAGGGGAGTGGATACAAGTAATGAAAATTAGAATAGAACATTGAGAAATTACATCCACAAGTCCTGAAATGAAAAGGACTATAAGAGGACACTATGAACAAAGTATATCAATAAATTAGATAACCTAAATGAAATGGACAAATTCTTAGAAACACACAAAATACCTACATTGACTCAAGATAAAAGAGAAGATCCTAAGAAAGAAGTTACTTGCAAAGATATTGAATCATTAATCAAAACCTCTCAACAATGAAAAGCCAAGGACCAGATACCTTCACAGGGGAATCCTACCAAACATTCCAACAACACAGCTACAATTCTGTTCAAACTCTTCCAAAAATTGAACAGGAGGGAACCCTTACTAACTCATTCTTATTTAAAAAAAAGTAATAATAAAGATAGCACAAGAAAAGAAATCCACAGAAGAAAATCTCTCATGATTATACATGTAAAATTCTCCACAAAATACTAGTAAAACAAATCCAATAGCATATTAACAGAATTATACACCATGATCAAATGCGATTTCTACAAGGTCAGTACAATGTAAAGAAATCAATGCAATATACCACATTAACAGAATGAAGAAAAAAGAAAAACATGTGATCATCTAAATGGATGCAGAAAAATGCACTTGACAAAATACAGAACACTCTCTTGATAAAAAAAAAAAAAACTTTGAATGTTAAGAATAGAGGGAAATATCCTGAACTTGATAAATGGTGTACATTAAAATCCCAGTCAACATCTTACTTAAAGGCAGAAAGCTTTCCCTCTGAGATCCAAAACCAAGGCAAGTATGCCCAATGTCACTACTGTTATTCAACATTGTACTGGAAATTCTATTCAGAGTAATTAGGCAAGAAAAAATAAAATACATCCCAATTGGAAAAGGAGAAGTAGAATCTTCCCTATTTGCATATGATATGATCCTATATATAGAAAATCCTGAAATATTCACAGCAAAGCTTCTACAGCTGATAAATGAATTCAGCAATGTGGCAGGGTACAAGATTAATACCTGAAAATCTGTAATGTTTCTATACACAAACAATGAACACATGACAAATAAATCAAGGAAAAGTCCCATTCACAATAGCAACTAAAGAATCAAATATTTCTGAATAAATCTAAGCTAGGATGTGAAGTACTTGTACAAAGAAAAAATGCAAGATATTTTAAAAATAAATTAAAGAGAATTTAAATAAATGGAATTATACTCCTTGCTAATAGATTGGAAGACTAAATATGATTTAAATGTCAACACTACTAAAAGCAATTTATAGATTCAATACAATCCCAGTAAAAGTTCCATTAGCCTTCTTTGCATGAATGTAATAAATAATTAGCAAGTTTATATTAGAAGTTAAGGGGCCCCCAAAGCTAAAGCATCTTGAAAAAGAAAAATGAAGTTGGAGGACTCACACTTCCAAACCTTAAAATCTATTGCAAAGCCACAGAAATTCAAACAGTATGCTACTGGCACAAGGACAGACATACAGCAATGGACTAGAATAGTGATCTCAGAAATCCACCCTTACATTTATCACCATTTTTGACATGGTGGCAAAAGCCACTCAGTTGGTAAAGAATATTTTCTTCAACACAAATTGGTGCTTGGAAAACTTAATTCACATCTGCAAAACAAAAGAAGGACCCCTACCTCACACCATGTACAAAATTCCACTCATAAAGGATCAAAGACCTTAATGTAAGAGTGAGAATGATCAACCCCCTAAAGGAAAACATAGGGAAGTATCTTCATGATCTTGAGTTGGTTTCTTAGACTTGATACCCAAAGCACAGATAACAAAAGAAAAAATAGATTAATAGGACTTCAGCAAAATATGAAACTTTCTTCCTCAAAGGACTTCATCATGAAAGTAAAGTGATAACCTATACAGTGGGAGAAAACATTTGGAAACCACATATCCACAAGGATTAATATTATTTAGATAAATCCTTCAAATTAACATAAAAACAAATCAATTCATAAATGAACAAAAGACTTGAACAAATATCTCTCCAAAGAAAATAAAATAACCAGAAAGCACATGAATAGATGCTCAACATCGTTAGCCACCAGGAAAATGCAAATCAAAACCACAATGAGATACATTTCACACCTATTAGAAAGCTTACTATTAAAAAAAATGGGAAATAACAAGTGTTGGAGAGAATGTGGAGAAAAGGGAACATTGATTGTTTCCTGGTTGCAATGCAAAATGATGCAGCCACTGTGGATGATAGTTTGCTTGTTGCTCAGAAAGCCAAGTAATAGATCTACTATATGATCCAAAAATCTCACCACAAATTTATACCTATAGGAATTGAAAGCTGGGACTTGAACAGATATATGCACACCAATGTTCATAGTGCCATCATTCACATTTGTCAAAAGATGGAAGCAGGGCGGCTGCCATGGCTCAGCAGGCAGAGCTCCAACCTGCCATGCTGGAGGTCTGGAGTTCGATCCCTGGTGCCTCCTGCCCATATGCAAATTAAAAAAAAGGAAAAAGAAAAGATGGAAGCAACAAAAGCATCCATCAACCAATGAAAGGATAAATAAAATGTGGTATAGACATAGAGTGGAATATTATTCAGCTGTGAAAAGGAATGAAGTCCTCATACCTCTGACAATATGGATGAAACTTGAAGACACCATGTCAAGCAAAATTAGCCAGACAGAAAAGGACAAATATTTTATGATGTCGCTGCTTTGAAATAATTATAATAAACAAACTCATAGAATCAGAATATGGAATATAGGCTAACAGGACAGGATGGAAATAAGAAATGAGAAGTTAAGACTTATAATATACAGTTATCCTATTTGAAATGATGGAGACGTTTTGGTAATGGAAGGTGGTGATGCTTGCACAATATTGTGGGTGCAATTGACAGTACTGAATTTTATATCTGAATATGATTGGGGGAAATCTTTGATTGTAGATAGGGAACAGAATTAAAATTTGAAAAAAAAATCTATGGATCTACACTGCCCAAAAAATGAACCCTAATTTTAACCCTGGAGTTCATAATGCAATCTTAATTAATAGTACAATTTGAAAGGTGTGCTGTTGTCAATTGTTGTTGTCAATTGTGATGGATGTTCCATACCAATGCAAAGTGTTGGGGTGGGGTGATAAATGGGAGTCCTGTATTTTGTGCACAACTTCTCTAATTAAATGAAAAGATACATAGATAAAATAACCATCTGATTCAAGATATAGAATATTTCTGCAATCTGAGGCAATTCTCTCATACTTCCTTCCAGTCAGCACTCATCAGAAGGAATAATTGTTCCTATTTCTATGACCACAAAATGATTTCTCCTATTATTGAATTCATATACTTAGAATAAAAGTATACAGTGTTTTATGACTTTCTTCTTTTGCTCACGATTATGTTTTTCAGAAATGTCATGCCATCTTTTTGTATCAGTAGTCATGTCTTTTTGATTACAGAACAGTCTTTTGTTATATGAACCTAACTCAATTTGTTTATTCTGCTGATGGGCATTTGAGATGTTTCCATTTTCTGGCTAGAGACGCAACCACCAATATAAAAGAAATTTTTTTAGTACTTGTGTTGTAATTTCTTTTGGGTAAAAAAGAAATTATTTATTCTTATTTATAAATGAGTGGAATTTATAAATTCTGGGCTATACGTTAAGTGTCTGTTTAACTTTATAAGAAACAAATAGCCAAATGGTCTTACAAAATGGTAAAATCACTTTTGAGAAATTATTATTCTATATCTTAATAGATATACACTAATTTTTTTAATTTTAGAAATTTGAGTTTTTCAAGGATTTTGAAAATTATCAACATTATTAGCATAAACTTTTCATAAGTCTCCTTTATTTTCCTGTTGTGAATGTAGAATGTTCTGATATCACCTCTGTCATTGCCAAAGTGGTTAATTTGTGCTTCCTTTCTTTTGTTCATCAGACAATCCAGAGGTTTATTGGCTTTATGGATCTTTAAATGTACAAACATTTGGTTTAATTTATTTTCCTCTATTTTTTGCTCTCCTTTTTCAACTCGTTTTCTAATTAACAAAGAAATTCACATGACAGAAAATTAGTTTTTAAAATGAACAATTCAATGTCATTAAGCATATTAACAATGTTGTGCAAAAATTACCTCTAATTAATTACAAAATATTTTCACTGTTCCAAAGAGAAACCCATTAAGCAGTCACTACCAATTTCACTCTATCCCCAGACCATGGCAACAAAAAATTTGCTTTCCATCTTTCTCAATTTAACTATTTTATTATTTCATATAAGTGGAACCATGCAATATATCACTTTTTATGTCTATCTTCTTTCACTTAGCAAAATATTTTAAAGTTTCATCTCTGTTGTAGTATGCGAGTACTTCATTCCTATTTTGGCAGAATGATATCTATTCTTTTCAGATATACATTCTATTTATACATCCACAGTGATGTTCAACTTGTTCTCACTGCTTAGTAATTGTGAATATTCTGCTATGAACAATCATATAGAAATTGTTGCATGAGTATCTACTTTCAATTATCCTGTGTATATAACTAGGAATGGAATTACTGGGTCATACAGTAATTTTATGTTTAACTTTTTGAGGAACTTCCAAACAGTTTTACACAATGGCTGCACTATTTTATATTACCACCAATAATTGGTGGGTTCCAAATTTATCCACATCCTTGCAAAAGTGGGTTATTTTCTCTCATTTTTTATAACCCTCATAAGGGGTGTGAAATGATGTCCCACTGTGGTTTTAATTTGCAATTCCATAATGCCTAATGATGATAAGTTTCTTTTCATATATGTTTTTGACCATTTACATATCTGCTTTGGAGAAATGTTTATTCAAGGACCTATTTAATTGGGTTGGTTGTCCTTTTATTATTGAGATTTGAGAGGATTTCTTATATTCTGGCTATTCCACTTTTACAAGATATATGACTAACATTTGCTAAACCCATTCTGTATTTAGAAATTTCACTTTCTTGATATTATTGTTTGATGAAGAAAACTGATTTTGATAAAGTCCAATTTATCTATTATTTCCTTTGCTACTTACACTTTTGGTGTCATATTTAAGAATCCATTGTAAAATCCAAGAACAGGAAGATTTACCCCTCTATTTCCTTCTAAGGGTTTTATGCTTTTTGCTCCTATATTTAGGTCTTTGTCCATATTGTATTAATTTAATATGATATAGGGGTGCAATTTCATTCTTTGGCATGAAGATATTCAGTTTTCCCAGAACCATTAATTGAATAGACTATACTTTTCCCCATTTAATGTACTTGAAACCATTTTCAAAAATAAACTTACCAGAGATGAGGGCCAAAATGGTGGCATACTGAGGTATGAAATTTAGTTTGTCCTTCAGAGCAGTTAGCAAATAGGCAAGATGGTACAAAGCAACTTCTGGGGGGATATGAGTGACCAGACACTCAGCATACAGCAGTCTGGAATGGGTGTAATGGCTGAGATCTTATGCAGAACTGCAAGTCTTTCAAGCCATGGACGTTAGCACTCATCCCCCATACACATGGCAGTCTGGTTCCCCAAGAGGAAAGGAAACAATCTTTATAGATGCGATGACTTAGCTGAACCAAGCTCCAATTATGAAACCAAGTAATAAATTTTGACTACTGAAAAGAGGTCCTTAGCACAGATAAACCGAGAGTAAGCACTAAAGGATCAGGAGTTTTGCACAGGTAGAGAGGAGGTGGGGTTGATGGAAATGAACAAACAACAAAAAATAGGCTTTTTCAGTTGAACAGCACAAAACACTGGAATAGGGCTGGACACCAAGTCAAGGGAACTTTTAGAGCCTGGGGGCACATAGAGTCATGTAGCAACTCAATCTCTAGATTGGGAAACCCAGGGATTGGAGGTCTAGCTCTGAAAATGCTTTTTTATTTTTGTTTTACTTTTTAACAGCTCAGTAGGTAGAACTGCAAGAAATCTCAGGTTCCAGTACTGCCCAAGACAAGGGTGGAATTCAGTTGTGTTAGAGTGACAAAGTAATTAGTCAGGTGAAAGGGATTAATTCCCTAAAACACATATCTTCTCCAAGAAAATAGGGGTAAATTCAAGCTCAAGTAGAGGCCCGCCTTCAGGTAATTCAGGCCACAGGGGTTGGAAAACAGAAGCAATCAAACCATGCCTACCACCACAGCATCTCTGTCAACCACAGCCCTGGCAGGGAGAAGCAGCTGAAATTAAAAGCACCCCATGACTTTACGCCAGTGGGATGCTGAAGGTAGACAACTGCCACATGCTGGGAAGGGTAGGAAAAGCATACAGTCTAGAGGCTTCATAGAAATGTCTAACAACCTGGTAGTTCCTACCCTCAGGGAACCTTGATATTGGCTACTCTCTCCTCTTGACATGTGGGCTGTTTGGTCTGGGGAAATAGAGCTAGGGTCAATTATATCTGAGGAGGTCTTTTTCAAAACAAGAAAGGCTCCATATACACAGGGCAAGAAAAAGAAAAACAATAACTGAGAAATTCTAATCAGTTAAACAGAGCCTATGCTAGAGGTCTAGAATAAGTTGAACTCAAAGCCAAAGAACAGATAGAGAACAGAACCATCCTACAAGTAAACCCTATGTAAAAGAGTGAAAACAGCCTCCAGAAAAAACTAAGGAAATCAAATGCAGAAACTATCAGTAACAATAATAAGTTGTACTTGGAAAATTGAAGATATGGCCAAATCAAAGGGAAAAAACCAATAGTTCAAATGATATACAGGAGATGAAACAACTAATTCAGGATGCTTGAGCAGATGTGTGCAATCTCATCAAAAATCAAATTAATGAGTTGAGGGAGAATATAAGGGAGGCATTGGGTGAACATAAAGAAGAACTCAAAATTTCAAAAAACAAATGGCAGGGAGACAGGTCAAGATGACTGCTTAATGAGGTGCAGTTTAGTTCTCCCTGAAGAGCAAGTAGTAAATAGCCAGGAATGGGAAAGAACAACTGCTGGGGGAGCATCAGTGATGGGATACACAGCATACACCAGTCTGGACCAGATGGAACAGCTGAGACTCCAGGCAGAACTGTAAGTTCCATAAGCCTTGAAGGCCAGTGCCCTTCCATCATGGGCATAGCAGGCTCTTTCCAAGAGGAGAAAGAAAACAGAATTTACTAGCAGCAAAGGCTTAGCTCAACCAAGCTCCAATTGTCAAATTCATTAACTGAATATACTGAAAGTCTATTCAGTAGACTTTCTGTACTGAAAGTACAGAAAATATGCCACCAGCACAGATCAACCTGGAACATGCACTATAGGTACTAGGAGATTTTGCCCCAGCAGAAAGTGGGAGGGTCTGATGGGAAAAATCTGAGGCTTTTTTTTACAATATGGAAATAATAGATAAATTGGACTTTATCAAAATCAGTTTTTGAGTTGTACAGCACAAAATACTGGGAAATGAGTGGACCCCAAGGTAAGGAGGCACATAGAGCCTGGGGATACACAAAGTCACTAACTAACTTAAGCTCTTGATTGACAAACCCGAGGATAAGTTGTCTGGTTTGGAAAAGCCTTCTTCTACTTTTTTCCTACTACTTAACAGCTCATTAGATAGAACTGGAAGAACTCTCAGGCTCTAGCACTGTCCCAGGCAAGGGCAGAATTAAGCTTGTCTGAGAGACAAAGTAATAGTCAGGTGAAGTAGTTAATTCCCTAAAAAGCATATCTTCCTCAAGAGAAAAGTGGGGCTCAGTTGAAATGGAATCCTTCCTTCAAGGAATTCAGGCCCAGAGACTAGAAAAATGAAAAAAAATTAAAGCCATCCTACAACCTCACCTCTTTCTTAACAATGCCCCTGGCATTGTTGAAGTTGAAAACACACTGGACACTGGTGGAGAACCATGGGCAGACAATGGCAACATGCTGGGCAGGATAGGTAAAGCACAGAGACTAAAGGATTCATAGAAAAGTCTGTCAACCTGCTGTTCAGGGAATACTGATGCTGGCTACACTTTCCTCCTAAAACAATGCTTTGTCTGCTTGGGGAAAATCTGAGAAATCTACACATAGTCTTAACTGAGCTTGTATGTGATAGATTGCTTATTTCTTGCTGTTTTCAAAGTTCTTTCCATGTCTTTGATGTTTGACAATCTGATTAATAAGTTTCTTGGAGTATGTCTATTTGAATCTATTCTGTTTGGGTTATGCAACACTTCTATGATCTGTAATTTTATGTTTTTCATAAGAGATGGAATTTTTTTTTTACATGGGCAGGTACTGGGAAACGAACCTGGGTCCTCTGGCATGGCAGGCAAGCATTCTTTCCTGCTGAGCCACTGTGGCCCACCCAGAGATGGAAATTTTTCAGTGATTATTTTCTCCATCAGTCTTTCTCCTCCTTTCCCCTTCTCTTCTTATTCTGGGACACCCACAACACTTATCTTCATGCCCTTTATGTTGACACTGAATTACCCAAGACCCTGCTCATATTTTTAAATCTTTTCCCTGTATTTTCTGTATGTGTCAGATTTCAGATGTCCAGTCCTTTAGTTCACTAATCCTTCCTTCTGATTCTTCATATCTATGGTTGTAGGTTTCCATTGTTGTTGTTGCTTTATTATCTCTTCTATTGTGCCTTTTATTCCCATAAGTTTGGTGATTTGTTTTTTCAAACTTTTGAGTTCTTCTTTTTCTTGACCAAATGTCTTCTTTCTATCTTCCCTCAACTCATTGGTTTGATTTTGGATGAGATTTTTCATGTCTGTTCAAACATCCTGAAATAGTTGTTTCAACTCTTGAATCTCGTTTGAAGTTTTGGTTTGTTCATTTGATTGTGCTATATCATTAATTTTCCTAATATGACTCACTAATTTTTGCTGGTGTCCAAGTATTTGATTCCTTAATTGCTTAGTTACGGAGGTTGCTCCTACTTTTTTATCTAGGATTTTCTTAGGAGATGGTTTTGATCTAGATGTTCTGTCTATTGATGAGAGTGGTGTATTGAAGTCTCTAACTATTATTATATTGATATCTATTTCTCCCTTCAAATTTGCCAGTGCATGCTTCATATATTTTGGGGCACCTTGGTTAAGTGCATAACTATTTCTTCTGGTGAGATTGCCCCTTTTATTAAACATATGTGTCTACATAGTTGCCTATAACAGTTTTACATTTAAAGTCTATTTTGTCCTAAATTGGTATAGCTAACCCAGATCCTTCTTGATTACTCTTTGCATAGAATATATTTTTCCATCTTTAGACTTTCAGTATATTTGTGTGATTGTGTCTAAAGTGGCTTTTTGGGAGAGAGCATATGTATGGCTCATATTTTTAATCCCATTGGCCACTCTGTTTCTTTTTAATTTCCTGGTCTTCTACTTATTATTTATCTCCAATTCCATTCCATGATGGTCCAAGAAAGTGTTTTTTTCATAATTTCAAACCTTTTAAATGTATTGAAACTTGCTTTGTGGCCCAACGTATGATCTATCCCAGAGAATTATCCATGAGCACTTGAGAAAAAAATGTATCCTGTTTTGGTGGTGTGTAACATTCTGTAAATGTCCATTAAATCTAATTCATTTACTGTATTATTAAAAATCTGTTTCCTTATTTATCCTATGTCTAGATGTTCTATCCATTGATGAGTGTGGGGAGTTGAAGTCTCCAGCTGTCATGGTATAGTTGTCTACTTTTCTCTCCATTGTTGACAGTGATTGTGTCATGTATTTTGGAGCTCCCTGAATCAGTGCATAAATATTTATGATTGCTATGTCTTCTTTTTGAATTGTTCCTTTTATTAATATATAGTGTCCTTCTTTGTGTCTTTTAATTATTTTACATTTGATGTCTGATTTGACAGATATTAGTATAGCTACCCCTGCTCTTTTATGATTGTTGTTTGTGTGAAATATCTTTTCCCATTCTTTCACTTTCAACCTATTTTTATCCTTGAGTATAAAGTGAGTATCTTATAGAAATCATATAGATGGATGCTGTTTTTAATTCATCCTGCCAGTCTATGTCTTTTTATCGGGAAGTTTAATCCATTACTGTAAAGGTGGTGCTTTCTTCTATCATTTTGTCTATTGGGATATATATATATTCCAGTAGTTTATATATATAAAATAACTATTTTTTCTCTATTTGTCTTTACTCACAGTCTTCATTTTTACACTCTTATCCAGACATCTCTCTGCTTTCTTTTCTTATCTGCATGTAGTGCTCCCTTTAGCATTTCTTGTACAGCCAGTCTTAGGCACAAATTCTCTCAGTGGTTGTTCATCTGAAATATTTTAATATCTCCCTCATTTAAAGGACCGTTTTGTGGGAATAGAATTCTTGGTTGGTCATTTTTCTCTTTTAGTATCATAAATATATCATACCACTGCCTTCTCACCACCATGGTTTTGGCTGAGAAAATCTGACTGGGGTCTATAATATCTGAGGAGACCCTTCACACACAAAAAAACAGCCCAATATAGGCTTGACAAGAAACAGAAAAACAAGCACTAAAATATTTTGATCAATTAAATAGCACCTATGCCACAGGTCTAGACAGAAGATCAATAAGGAAATAGAGAAATTGAATAATATTACAAGTGATGTGGCCTTAACAAAAATATATAGGATGTCACACCCCAAAACAGCAGAAGATTCATATTTCTTAAGTGCTCCTGGAAGAATTTCCAGAATAAACCACATATTTTGTCACAAAACAATTCTAAATGAATTTTTTTTTAATTTGCATATGGGCAGGAGGCACCAGGGATCGAACTCCAGACCTCCAGCACGGCAGGTCGGAGCTCTGCCTGCTGAGCCATGGCAGCTGCCCCTAAATGAATTTTAAAATATTGAAATGATGCAAAACTCAAACATATATATTAAAGAGGAAGAAAGTTAATATCTAAGGTCTATTGCATCCCTGGAGAAGCTAGAAAAAGAACAGCAAAATAATCATAATGTAAGCAAACAGAAAGAAATTACAAAGATTAGACCAGAAATAAATGTAACTGAGACAAAAATAGAGATAGTGAAAACCAAAAGTTGTTTACTTAACAGGATCAACAACAACTGATGCACAAACAGCTAGAATGACAAAGAGAAAAGGGCGAAGCTGCAAATAAATAAAATCAGTAAGAGAGGCAGGGCATTACTACCAACAACATAGAAATAAAAATGTCATAAATCAATACTGTTAAGAACTGGTTTCCAACAAATTAGGCAACTTAGATGGAGTGGTCAATTTCCAGAGCAACACACTCTGACTCTAGAATAAATCAAACATCTCAACACACAAATCATTAGGAAAGTGATTGAACCAGTTATCAAAAACCTCTGAATAAGGAAAAACCAAGGACCAGATGCTTTCACAGGTAAATTCTAACAATCATTCCAAGAAGAGTTATATCAGCCTTGCTCAAAATCCTCCAAAATATTGAAGAGAGAGAAACAATTCCTAAATCATTCTATGAATCCAACATCACCCTAATAACACTTTTATTCATCATTATATTAGTTTTGTAATGCCGGTAGACATATGCCAGAAATAGAGCAGCTTTTTAAAAAGGAACTTAAAAATTTACAAGTTTACAGTTCTTGTGCTAAGAAAATGTTCAAACTAAGGCGCCAATAAGAAATAACTTCACTCAAGAAAGGCTGATGCCATCTGGAACACCTATGTCAGTGGGAAGACACATCGCTGGCATCTGTTGGCCCCTCACTCCTGGCTCCATTGCTTTCAGCCTCTGTTTCCTGTGCGGTTCTTCACTTGGAATCTGTGTGCCTTCATTTAGCTCCACTGGGACACAACTCTGGGTTTGCTTAGCAACTCATGGGAGGATATATGGTGATATCTGCTGTGTCCTGTGTCTCCAAATGTATGGGTCTCATTTTGGTTCTGTCTGTGAAGTAACTGTTCTCCAATGGTCTGCATCTTTCTGAGCTTTCTCTAAAATGTTTCTTCTTTTAAAGGACTCCAGTAAACTAATCAAGATCCCCTTGTTGGGTGGAGTCACATCTCCATATACTCAAAGGGCCACACCCAAAATTGGGTGTCCCACATCTCTGTGGAGACAATCTAGTCAAAAGTCCCCTCCACACATAATGTTGAATCAGGATTAGAAGAAACAGCTGCCTTAACAAGATTGGACCTGGATTAAACCAAGGCTTTTCTGGGGTACATAATAGTTTCAAACCGGCACAATGATGTGCTAGAAGTATTAGCTAGAATGATTTGACAAAAGAAAGAAATAAAAGGCAACCAAATTGGAAAGGAAGAAGTAAAACTTTCACTATTTGCCAAGTACATGATCTTATATTTAGAAATTCCAATCATCCCAAAGCTACAAGAGTGAATAAATGAGTTCAATAAAATGGTGGGATGCAAAATCAACATGCACAAATCAGTAGTGTTTCTATACACAATAATGTGCAATCTGAGATGTAAATCAAGAAAAAATTCCATTTGCAATAACAACTAAAGGTATCCAATATCTACGAGTAAATTTAACCTAGTATGTGAAGGACTTGTATTCAGAAAACTACAAAACATTGCTAAATGAAATCAAAGAAAACCTAAATAAATGGATATATAGCCTGTCTTCATGGATTGGATGATTAAGTATCATTACAATACAAATTCTACCAAAACTGATTTACCATTCCATAGCAATCTCAGTCAAAATTCCAAGAGCCTACTTTGCAGGAAAAAAGCCAAATATTAAATTTATTTGGAAGAGTAAGGTGCCCCAAATAGCCAAAAACCATCTTGATAAACAAGAATGAAAATGGAAGTCTCACACTTAGTGGTTTTAAAGCATATTACAAAGCTACAGCGGTTAAAATATTATGGTACTGGCATAACAATAAACAAACTGATCAATGGACTCAAATTGAGAGTTCAGAAATAGCCCATCACATCTATGGTCAATTGATGTTTGAGAAAGCAATCAAATCCACTGAACTGCAACAGAACAGCCTCTTCAACAAATGGTGCTGGGAGAACTGATTATCCATATCCAAAAGAAAAAAAAAGGTACCTCTTTCTCATACCTTATACAAAACTTAACTCAAAATAGATCAAAGACCTAAATATAAGAGCCAGGAGAATAAAACGCCTAGAAGAAAATATATGGAAGTATCTCCAAGATTTGTGGTAGGCAAAATACTAGTTAGGTTGGGTCCTATTTGCACCACTCTATCATCTTTGTATGAATCAAATGCTTTTTCTTAAAATGAGTTTTAACTGATGTTCATGAAGAGCGATGTCCTTACAACTGTGCCACTAATTCAAGAAATTCCTTTCTAAGAAGGTGCATTTCTTCACCAGAGCTGTGTCACACCAGCCTTTGGGCCCTCCGTTGGAAAAGTAGAATCAAATCTCAAATAATGTCTTTTTAATTGTATCTTCTAGTATTATAGATGTAGGACAATACTGTATCATACCTCTGTGAACATAAAATATCTCATACCTACTTTATGATACGTAGTAGTGACCATGCTATATCAGACCTGTTTTTGATGATATTATTTTAGAATTTATTTTTCTGTCCAGACAATGATTGAGAAGTTAATAAAAAATGGTGCCAGGTACCATAAGAATAAATAAGAAAAAGAAAAGATCTTGTGGTAGGCAATGGCTCCTTTGACTTTACACCCAAGGAACAAGCCAGATGCCCACATATCTGTTCAGGGACCTCTTGATCTCTGCAACCTAACCCCCTGTGCCACACATGTGCACACCCTCACCCCACCTCACCACCCAAGTGCCCTTCTCGCACACCTGGCTGATGATCTTGGGCACATCTGTGCCATATAGACTCTGCCATGCACAAGCAGCACCCCCACCCCATCCCTGCCTGTGCAGACCTACAGCAGGGCCCCACCCACCCAACATCACCCAACCCTGAAACTCATCCCAGAAACTCTGTGACCTGTGCTCCACCCTTACAAACTCATGCATCTGCATGCCAGCCACCCTGGACCCATCCCCCTGTGCAAGGACATCCCTGTGCCCCAACCTCCCTGTGACCCAAACTCTGTGCCCTGTGTCACACCTTGACACCCATGGCCCACATGCTTCATGCTCCCACCTGCATCCTGCCCATATACCAGCCCCAACACAGCTGCTCAGCCCACTCACCTGCTCCTGCCATGCCCTAGCTCTGTGTCTGCCATGTGGCACCTTGCTCCTGCTCTCCAAGACCTCCCTGAGCTGCATATTGCCCCCACAGCCCCTGCACCACATGTCCACAATCCCATCACTGGCACCCCACACTCACAGGTACCAGCATAGAGCCACTAACATGCAAATACCTGCACTGCAACTAAACACCAGGTGGTTGAGCACCTCCATGCACCCCACATCCTACTCCATAACCATCCTGCAATTACAAAGCTTTAGATTACTAAGGGAAATCAACATCTAAATTAACACTATCAAAATGTATACATGCCATGAAGACAACAGAAGATCACTAACTATATGAAGATGCAGACAGATACAGTCCTCTAATGACCAAATTAAAACACCAGAGAAGACACAAACTTTGGAACAACTAATCAAAGATGTTCATATAACTTTACTAAATAAACTCTGTGGGATTGTTAATAACATAAATGAGATCAAGAAGACACTAGAAGAGTATAAAGAGGAATTTGAAAGAATGAATAGAAACATAGCAGATATCACAGAGATTAAAGATGCTATAGACCAAATAAAAAATATTCTAGAGACACACAATAGTACATTTAAAGACGTGGGAGAAAGAACAAGTAAACTAGAGGACAAGACAACTGCTTTTGAACACAGAAGAGTAAATGCAAAAAATATTTGAATTGGATCTCAGGGAAGTGTTGGACAAAACAAAGCACTCAAATATAAGAATCATCAGTGTCCCAGAAATAGAAGAGATGAGTAAAGGGTTAGGAAGATTAGTGGAGGGTATAATGGGGGAAAACTTCCCAACCTTTTAAAAAGATATAAATATGCAAATAAAAGCAGCCCAACTCCAAATAGAATAAATCCAAATAGGCATCCCCCAAGAAACATACTAAACAGTCTGTCAAATGTTGAAGAGAAGCAGACAATCCTGAAAGTGACAAAAGAAAAACAATCTACTACATACAATAGAAACCACAGAAGACTGAGTTCAGACTACTCAACTGACACTATGGCGGCAAGAAAGCAGTGGTATTATATATTTGGAGGTTTAGAGTTCCTATTTGGTGAGGGTGTGTTTATTGGTAATCATTCTCTAGGAAACAATGAAATTAACTAAAATTGAGAGTGTTGATGGACTGTGGCCTTTGGGCATTATACATGATGCCTAATAATTGCAGGTGGCTGAAAGATACACTGACCGAGAAGTAGATTTGCAAATGATGCTTATACATATGATTGAAAATTGCACTGTTATGAAAGGAACGAAGTCATGAGATATGCAATGATGTGAATGAAACTGTGGGACAGTTTGTGTGAGAAAATAAGCCAGAAATGAAAGAAAAATTATTGTTTGGACTCCATTAGAAAATGCTTATAAGAAAACGGGCCTAGATTGTAAGCTCTTATAGCAGACACATTTATTCCTGAGTGGTAGTTATTATTTCTGGATTTGGAGAGACTGTTTTATAGATCTATAACCTGATTTTTAGAGACAATAATGAGGGTGATCAGGTCTGGATTAAGGTAATTCAGAACACAGGGGCAAGGAAGATGTTGTCTATATTTTAGAACCACTTCTATTCATTGAAATCAAAGGAAGAAAAGCTTGTTTTGACTGGAACCTAAACTTTCTGCAGCACATAATCTAATTCAACCTTACTGGATAGCTCATTTGAACAATTGAAACATAGGGAGCCAAAAATAAAAATGAGGGCCTTTAACCTTGTATGGTTTAATGTAATATCTGGATACATCCTAGAATATATTAAACAGATAATCAGAAAAATAGAAAAAATGTGGAACTATTAAACTTTACCATCAGGGAATCCACTGATACTGTGTCAAACATTGGGGACACAAAATCAACAGGCCAAGCCCTTGATGTTGAGGCTTATTCATGTGAAGCTTATAAAAGTAGTGGAGAAGATTAGCCTACCTATAGGTATGCCTAAGAGTTACTTCTGGAGATGACTTTTTTTTTCTCAGATGTGGCCTCATTCTCTCTAAGGCCAACTCCGTAAGGGAAATCATTGCCTTTCCCCTTATGTGGGACATGACATCCAGGGGTGATCTCCCTGATGATGTGGGAGATGACTCTCAAGGATGAGTCTTGCCTTGCACTATGGGATCAACAATTCCAGTCTGACCAAAAGGCAGAAATGAAGTATAACTAATAAACTACCAGTGATTGAGAGAGTTCAAATAAGATAGAGAGGATACTCTGGAGGTCACTCTTACACAACTTCTGTTACACATTGCTACCTATCATAATTTGCCAACCCCCAACCAAAACAATTCCAGCCAAGCCTAAAGAACACCGAGGACAATATATAAGATTTTACAAAGGTTTTATGCACTAGGTTAACTTTCCAGAAGCCTACAATGTCCAGATGGGTACCTGGACCAGATAAGCCCTGAAACTTCAAGGGGCCAGCCTCTCCAGAATATAAACAAATTCCACCTCCCTACCTCATATTATTGACAGCCCCTTCCAACATGAAAAGATACAGTGGCCATAGCCCAAATACTCCTAAAAAGTGGGATAGAAAGATCAAAGGCCATGGTGGAGTCATACAGAGAAGTAGGGTTTAACAAGGAATATGATTGCTGACTCATTACATTGATATTTCTTTTCATCTCCAGTATCTTAGAGCAACTAAAAGTAAAAACCTAAAATTGTGGAGTTGTAACCTATACCAAATTCTGAACTCTGTTCTGCAACTAATTGTTGTGTTCTGCTTTGAAATTTATTGCTTTTTTGTATATATGTTAACACAAAAAAGAAAAAAGTCTACTGTAATAATATGTTTTTCCTTCTAGCCTTCTATATTCTGAAGCATGTAGTAGGAAAAATCTGAAAGGATGGTATGTAGCCCATGACAAACTGTGGGATCTGTCCTGTAACTACTCATTGAAGAGTGTCTGAAAATTATTGCTTTTTCCTTTCTTTGACTTGTGTGTGTGTGTGTGTATGTAAAAAAATAAAAAAGAAATGCCTTACAGCAATAACTTTGAATGTTAACAGACTGAACATACCAATTAAAAGATACCAATTGGCAGAGTGGATTAAGAAATATAATCCAATGTTTTGTTGCTTACAAGAAACCCATCTTAGCCACAAGGATACAAATTGAAAGTGAAAGGATGAAAAAAGATGTGCCACACAAGCTGGAAGCAAAAGAAAACAGGAGTAGATATACTAATATCAGACAAAACAGACTTTAGATGTAAAGATATCATAAGAGACAAAGCAGGACACTATATATTATATTAGTTAAAGGAACAATTAACCAAGAGGAAATAATAATTATAAATGTCTCTGCTCCTTATCAAAGAAGTCCAAACTATGTGAGACAGACATTGGCAAAGCTAATGGTTTCAGCAATTATAGTAAGAGACATCAATACACCACCTTCTTCTATAGAGAGAACAACCAGATAGAGAATCAACAAGGAAATAAATGTAAAGATTTGATAAATGAGTTATACCTAACAGAAATACATAGGTTGTTACACCCCAAAATACCAGGATATGCATTCTTCTTTAGTGCTCATGGAAAATTCCCCAGTATAAATGATATGCTGGGGCACAAAATAGGTGCTTATAACTTAAAAATATGTTAAAATGATTCAAAGCCCTTATTCTGATCACAATGGAATGAAGTTGAAAATCAATAACCACCAAAGAATAAGAACTTTCACAAATATATGGAGATTAACTAACACACTATTAAGCAATGAGTGGGCCAATGAAGAAATAGCTAGAGAAATCAGTAGCTACCTTGAGATGAATGAAAATGAAAATACAACATATTAGCACTTATGGGATGTAGCAAATGCTATACTGAGAGGGAAATTTATTGCCCTAAATGCCTATACTAAAAAAAAAAAGAAAGAGCAAAAATTGAGGACTTATGTGCTCATCTGGAGGGAAATGAGAAAGAATAGCAAACTACCCACAATGCAAATAGAAGAACAGAAATACAAAGATTAAAGCAGAATTAATGAATGGGAGAACAAAAGAACAATAGAAAGAACCATAAACCAAAAGATGATTCTTTAAGAAAATCAATGAAATTGATGAGTCACTAGCATGGCTGACAAAGAAAAAAAGAGAGATGATGCAAATAAACAAAATCAGTAATGAGAGAGTGGTCATTACCAGAGACTCTGAAGAAATTTTTTTAAATGTTCTAAGATGATACTATGAACAACTATAAGCCAAGAAACTAGACAACTTAGAAAAATGCACAAATTCCTGGAAGCATGCAAACAAGCTATTCTGACTGAAGAAGAAATAGAAAATCTCAACAAACCAATCACAAGTAAAGAGATACAAACAGGCATTAAAATCTTTCTAGAAACAAAAACCCAGGGCCAGATGGCTTCACAGGTGAATTTTATCAAACATTCAAAAAATAATGAACACTAATCCTGCTCAAACATTTCCAAAAAAAATGAGGAAAAAGGAATACTACCAAATTCATTTTATGAGGCTAATATCACTTTAATACCAGAATCTGGTAAAGATGCTACTAGAAAGGAAAAATACAGAACAAGCTCCCCAATGAACATAGATGCAAAAGTTATCAAAAAAATTTAGCAAACTGAAATCCACACCACATTAAAAGAATTATACACCATGACCAACTGGGGATTATACCAGGAATGCAAGGATCGTCCAACACAGGGAAATCAGTTAATATAATATAGCCCATTAACAAATCAAAAGGGGAAAACCGTATGATGACCTCAGTTGATTCTGAAAAAGCATTCAACAAAATTCAAAATTCAAAATTTTGATGTTGAATTTTCAAAATTAGGAATCAAAGGTAATTTCTTCAACATAATAAAAGGTATATATGAAAAACCCATAGCCAGCTTCATATTTAGTTATGAAAGCATGAAACATTCCTCCTAAGATCAGAAATGAGACAGAGATGCCCTCTGTCACCACTATTATTCAACATTATGCTAGAAGTTCTAGCTAGAGCAATCAGTCTAGAAGAAGAGTGAAAATGCATTCAAATTGGAAAGGAAGAATTCAAATTTTCATTATTTGCAAATGACATTTTAGTACACTTGGAAAATCAACAACAAAGTTACCTGAGCTAATAAACAAATTCAGCAAGCTGACAATTTGAAAATTAATGTGCAAAAATCAGTAATATTTCTATGCAAAAACTGTGACTTAACCATGGAGTAAATTAAGGGAAAAATTCCATTCAAAATAGTGACTGAAAGATTCAAGTATCTAGGAATGAACTTAACTAGGATGTAATGGACAAGTACACAGAGAACTCCATAACATTGTTACAGGAACTCAAAGAAGATCTAAACAAGTGGAAAGCTGTTCCATACTCATGCATAGGAAGGTTAAATGTAGTTAAGATATCAATTCTACCCAAATTGATCTACAGATTCAATACAGTACCAATCAAAATTCCATCAACCTACTTTAAAGACTTGGAAAAGTTAGTTACCAAATTCATCTGGAAGTCAAAAGAAATTGTAAAAATAAAAGCATCCTAAAAAAGAGGAATGAAGTGGGAGGATTAACACTCCCCAATTTTAAAGCAGATTATAAAGCCACAGAAGTCATAACAGCATGGTACTGGCACAGAGACAGAAGTATTCACCAATGCAATCAAAACAAGAGTGCAGAAATAGACCTCCAAATCTATGGTGATCTGATATTTGACAAGGCCCCCAAATTCCGTGAACTGGGACAAAATAGTCTTTTCAATAAATGGCCATGGGAGAATTTGATATCCATAGCCAGAAGAATGAAAGAGGACTCTTATCTTACACTCTGTACAGAAATGAACTCAAAATTGGATCAAACACCTAAACATAAAAACCAGTACAAGAAATCTCCTAGAAGAAAAGGTGGGGAAACATCTTCAAAACCTAACTAAGAGGCAGTTTCCTAAACTTTACACCCAGAGCACAAGCAACAAAAGAAAAAAATAGATAAATGGGAACTCCTCAAAATCAAATGCTTTTGTACTTCAAAAGACTTTGTCAACAACATGAAGAGGTAGCCAACTTAATGGGAGGAAAATATTTGGAAATCACTTACTGGATAAAGGTGTGATATCATATATACATAAAGAAATCATACAGCTCAACAACAAAAGAGCAATCAAGTCAATTATAAAGTGGGCTAAAAATATGTATAGATTTTTTATGAAAAGTAAATACAGATGACTAAAAAGCACATGAAGAGATGCTGGTTCTCATTAGCTATAAGGGAAATACAGATCAAGACTACAATAAGATACCACCTCACACCTATAAGAATGGCTGGTATTAAACAGACAGGAAACTACAAATGTTGGGGAGAGATGTGGAGAAACTGGGACACCTATGCACTGATATTTGGAATGCATAATGGTACAGCTTCTGTGGATGACACTCTGGTGATACCTCAGAAAACTAAGTATCAAGTTTCCCTATAACATGGTAATAACTCTACTTGATATATACCCAGAAAAGCTGAAAGCAGTAACACAAACAGATTTGTACACCAATGTTCATTGCAACACCATTCACAATTGCTAAAGGATGGAAACAATCCATGTGCCCATTAACAGATGAGTGAATTAACAGAATGTGGTATGTATGTATGATGGAATATTATGCAGCAATAAGGTGAGATGATGTCCTGAACCACATGACAGGATGGATTAGCCTTGAGGGCATAATGCTGACTGAAATAAGCCAGACACAAAAGGATAGATACTGTATGATTCCACTTTTATGACAATAGTAAGGATAAAATCAGAGGCTTCTAATACAGAACATAGGGGACTTAGAAACACAGAAGCTTGTGATGTGTAAAAAGTTTGCCCATGAGTTTGAACTCAATGGTAAGGGAATAGATCAAAGTGAAAGCCATTCTCTAGTGGGCCTATAAGTAATACTAACATATTGAGGGTGAACATGATTGAAAAGGTTGTATAGACTCATTTGTTCCTCCAATAAACACTACAAATAAAAATAAGGTCTTGATTGAACTACTGCAAAGGTAGGAATCTTGTACAAAGAGTGTGTGATTTGGGGGTTAAGCAGAAAATTATATTATACACTTTGGGCTATTTTTAACAGGAAGTATCAACGGTACTGCAGCAATACCAGGGGTATATAATAGGGGGAGGAACAAGAGTTAGGGGTGAGGTTTGGATTTTCTATTTGGTGAGGGTGTGTTTATTGGCTATCTTTCTCTTGGGAACAATGAAATAATCTAAAATTGAGAGTGTTGATGCACTGTTGACTTCAGACATTATACATGTGGCCCAGTAAATAGAGTTGGCTAAAAGATGCACGGACTGAGAAGTAGATTGGTGAATAATGGTGTAAACATATGATTGAAGACAGTGCTGCTACAAAAAGGAAAGAAGCTGTGAGGCATGCAATGATGTGAATTAAACTGTGGGACATGTGTTGAGGGAAACTAAGCCAGAAACAAGACAGAAACTATCGTATGATCTCATTAAGAAAATACTTACAAGGAAACTGGTGCCTAGATTTTAAGTTCTTATAGCAGTCACATTGAGTCTGTAATGTGACAGACTCAAATAAACAATTACTGAATTTTGAGTTACTGTTTTATATATGTATAACCTTGTACTTAGAGATAAGGATTACTTTGAATGTTAATGGACTAAACTCACCAATTAAAAATAAAGACTGACAGAATGTATCAAAAAACATAATCCATCTATATGCTGTTTACAAGAGACGCATCTTAGACTCAAGGACACAGATTGAAAGTGAAAAGATGGAAAACGATCTTCTATGCAAGCTTTAACCAAAAGAAAGCAAGAGTAGCTATACTAATATCAGATAAAATAAACTTTAAATGTAAAGTCATCATGAGAGACAAAGAAGGACACTACATATTAATAAAAGGGATAATTCACCAGGAAGAAACAACAACCATAAATGTGTATGCTCTCAATCAAGTATCTCCAAAGTACATGAGTTACATATTGGAAAACCTGAAGGGAGCTATAGACATATCAACAGTAATAGTGGAAGAGGTCAATACACCACTCTCCTCTATAGATAGAACAACCACACAGAAGATCAACAAACAAATAGAGAACCTAAACAATAAGATAAATGAATTAGATCTAATAGACATACATAAATCATTGCATGCTAAAACACCAGGATACATATTCTTCTACAGTGCGCATGGAATGTTCTCCTGGATAGACCATATGCTGGGACATAAACTGAGTCTCTATAAACTTAACAAGACTGAAATTATTCAAAGCACTTTCTTTGATCACAACAGAATAAAGTGGGAAATTCATAATCACCAAAGAACCAAAGCTTTCACAAATATATGGAGATTACACAAGACACACTTTAATAATCAGTGGGTCAAGGACGAAATTGCTAGAGAAATCAGTAAATATCTGGAGATGAATGATAATGAGAATACAACATATCAAAACTTACAGGATGCCACAAAGGCAGTGCTGAGAGGGAAATGTATTGCCTTAAATGCCTATATTAAAAAACAAGAATAAGCAAAACTTGAGGATTTAACTGCTCACCTGGGGAATTTAGAAGAAGGACAACAAATGAATCCCAAAGCAAATAAACCAAGAGAAATAATACAGACTAAAGCAGAAATAAATAAACTGGAGAACAATAAAACAATAGAAAGAACAAAATAAAAAGTTGGTTCTTTGAGAAAATGAATAAAATTGATGATCCCCTAGCTAGGCTAACAAAGAAGAAAATAGAGAAGGTAGAAATAAATAAAATCAGAAATGAGAGGGAGTTTGTTACCACAGATCATGAAGAAATTTAAAAAATCATAATAGAATATATTCTAACAAGTTAGATAACTTAGATGGAATAGACAAATTCCTAGAAACACGTGAATTGCATATACTGACTCAAGAAGAAATAGAAGATCTCAACAGACCAATTACAAGTAAAGAGATTCAATAAGTCACCAAAATTTTTCCCATACAAAAAAAGCCCAGAACTTCGTGGTTTCACTGGAGAATTTTATCAAACTTTTCAAAAAGAATTGATATCAATCTTGCTGAAACTCTTCCAAAGAAATTGAAGAAAAAGTAATGATACCTAACTTATTTTATACAACTGACAACACTCTAATACCAAAATCAGATAAAGATGATGCAAGAAAAGAAAAATATATACCAATCTCCCTAACGGATATAGATGTGAAAATGCTTTACAGAATACTAGCAAACCATATCCAATGCCACAGTAAAAAAAATGACATGTCATAATCAAGTGGGATTCATATCAGGATTGCAAGGATGGCTCAATATAAGAAAATCAGTCAACATAATACAGCACATAAATGAATTGAAGAGGAAAAATCAAATGATCATATCAATTGATGTTGAAAAAACATTCAACAAAATCCAGCATCCTTTCCTGATAAAAACACTTCAAAAGCTAAGCCTCAATGGAAACTTTCTCAATATCATAAAGGGCATATATGAAGAACTCATAGCCACCATCATACTTAATTGTGAACAATTGAAAGCATTCCCCTTGAGATCAGGGATGAGACAAAGATGCCCATTGTCACCACCATTATTCAACACTGCATTAGAAGTATTAGCTGGAACAATTAGACAGGGAAAAGAAATAAAATGCATCCAAATAGAAAGGGAAGAAGTAAAACTTTCATTATTTGCAAATGACATGATCCTATACTTAGAAAATCCTTAGAAATCTACAGTAAAACTACTTGGGTTAATAAACAAATTCAAAAAAGTGGCAAGACACAAGTTAATGTACAAAAATCAGTGATTTTCTATACACAAGCAATGACCCCTCTGACTTGACAACTGAGGAAAAAATTCCATTCAGAATAGTGACCAGAAGAATTACATATCTAGGAATAAGCCTATCCAGGGATGTCAAGGACTTATGCACAGAAAATTACAAAAAAAGAATGTTAAAAGAAATAAAAAATGACCTACATAGATGGAAAGATATTCCATGCTCATGGATAGGAAGGTTGGATATCATAGAAGATATCAATCTTACCCAAACTGATCTACAGATTCAATGCAATATCAATAAAAATCCAAACAACCTACTTTGAAGACTCAGAAAAACTGGATAACAAATTTATATAGAAGGGAAAGAGACTTCGAATAGCTAAAGATATTCTAAAAAAGAAGAGTGAACTGGGAGTTCCATTAATTCCTGACTTTAAAGTTTACTATAAAGCCACAGTGGTCAAAACAGCATGTTACTGGCACAAAGACAGAAGGACTGACCAGTGGAATAGAATTGAGAATGCAGAGATTGACCACCAAATTTATGGACATTTGATCTTTGATAAGACCCCATAATTCATTGAATTGGAACAAAATAGTCTTTTCAATAAATGGGCATGGGAGAACTGGATTTCAATAGCCAAATGAATGAAAAAGGACCCATATCTTACACCTTATACAAAACTTAATTCAAAATGAATCAACGACCTAAATGTAAGAGCCAGTACCGTGAAACTTCTTGAAACAAATGTAGGGAAACTTCAAGATCTAGTAATAGGAGGTAGCTTCTTAAACTTTACACCTAAAGCACAAGTTGTGAAAGAAAAAGTAGACAAATGGGAACTCCATAAGATCAAGAGTTTTTGTGCCTCAAAGGACTTCATTTAAAAATTGAAGAGGCAGCCAACTTAATGGGAAAAGACATTTGGAAACCACATATGGATAAAGGCTTGGTATCCTGTGTACACAGAGAAAAATTATACAGCTCACCAACAAAAGAACAAACAACTCAATTATAACATGGGTAGAGGAAATAAATTGACACTTTTCTGATCTGCAAATACAGATGGCTACAAAGCACATGAAGAACTGCTCATCTTCATTGGCTATAAAGAAAAAGCAAATTAAGATGACAATGAGATATCACCTCACACCTATAAGAATGGCTGCTGTAATCAAACAGGAAACTAAACATTAGAGAAGAATGTGGAGAAATTGGAACACTTAGTCACTGTTTATGAGAATGTAAAATGGTTCAGCTGCTGTGGAAATCAGATCGGTAGTTCCTCAGAAAACTAAATATTGAGTTGACCTATGACCCAGCAATACCAATACTCAATATATACCCAGAAGAGTTGAGGGGAGTGACATGAACAGACATTTGCACACTGATGTTCATAGCAGCACTATTCATAATTGCCAAGAGATAGACACAATCCAGGTGCCCACCAACAGACAAGTGAATAAACAAAAATGTGGTATATACATATGATGGAATATTATGTAGCATTTAGACAAAATGAGGTCCTGAAACACATGACAACATGGATGAAACTTGAGGAAATAATGCTGAGTGAAATGAGTCATGCATAAAAGCATAGATACTGTATGATTGTGTTATTATGACTCTGACAAAGCCACCAGTATTTTGGAGCAGCTAGAAGGAAAAATCTGAGTTGAGGGCATCATAGCCCATGACAAACTCTGGGAACTCTTCTGTAGCTGCTTGTTGAAGTGTGTTTTGAAAATTATTGACTTTTTCTTTCTTTTATTTGCATATGTATATGTTATATTTTACAACTAAAAAATGGTTTAAAAACCATAAGCAGTTATACTAATATTAGATAAAATAAATTCATGAAATCAAAAATTTGAAAATATTTAGTAACAGCTCACTACTACAGCAAAATTGACATATGTAATAACTTTTTACTTAACATTTTGAGAATGCATACTGTTTTGCAAATCAAATGGCATTTAAGATACTGTTTAGTATTTAGAATTCAAGTAACTGGAATATCTGTGTTTATAGATTTTTTCCCTGCTGTAATTTTAAATTGGTTTATGAGCATATTGTACAAACAGGCTTCATGATGATTACTGAGGTTTTTTTTTTTAATATGCCTATGAATAAGCCAATTTAGATATCCATTTCAGTTGGTTATGATTTCCATATGTTAATTATAAAAATATTTGTATCTTCATATTTTCCTGAAATCAGGAAAATATTTACTAACATAGGTAATTACTATAGCAATGCCGATATTTGCAAGAACTTTCCACTTGACATTTTGAGAACATTCACAGTTTTGACAGCTTATCAAATGGTATTTAAGTTAGTGATTAATACTTAGAATTTAAGAACTTTGTTCTCTGAATATGTAGACTTTTTCCTTGTTGCCTTAATTTTAAATTGGTTTATGAAACTTACCATGCAAACACAGGCTTAACAATGATTATATGGATACTTTATTTAATTATTCCTATGGTTAAGCTAACTAAGATATCCATTGTTGGTTCTAAGTGTATTGTTTGTTTTAAATAATAAAAAAAGAATGAAGCCAATCGTGTCAAGCTTAAAGTAAATCAGAATACAGGGGTAAGGAAGACATTGTCTGTATTTTAGAACTTCATCTTGTCCTTGAGACTAAATGTAGAAAGTTTTATTATGCCCAGAATCTAGGATTTCTGTAGCACATAATCTACCTCAACCTGTCTGGATAGATCATTTAAGCAATCCAAGCAAGGGAGCCCAGAATAAGAATGAGAGCGTTTAATCCTGTATAGCTTAATGTAATGCCTGGATACATCCCAGTGTATATTAGGAAGATAATCATAAAGTATTGGCAAAGTTCCTTCAAGTATGGCAGAAAAATTATGAAGCTGTTAAATTTTACCACCAGAGAAACTCCAAATTCTGTGCCAAATATTAGGGACACCCAAATCAATAAACCAAGCCGTGGATCTTGAGGCTTACTCTTGTGAAGCTTATGTATGTAGCAGAGAAGCTTAGCCTAACCACAGGTATGCCTAAGATTCACCTCCAGAGGACCTATATTGTTGCTCAGATGTGGCCTTTATCTCTCTAAGCCCAACTCTGCAAGTGAAATCATTGCCACCCCACCCCATTGTGGGAAATGGCAGTCAGGGAAGAAAGTCTCCTTGGCAGTGTGGGAAATGACCTCCTGGGATGAGCCTCAGACTGGCACCATGGGATCAACAATGCCATCCTGAGCAAAAAAATGTTAAAGAAGTAAAGTATCAGTGACTGAGAGAGTTCAAATAGAGTCAAGAAGCTACACTGGAGGTCACTTACACGCATGCTTCAGTTAGACCTCACTACCTATAATAACTTGCCCAACCCCAACCAACACCATTCCTGCCAATCCTAAAGAATACCTAGGATTCTACAAAGTTTCCATGCACTAGGGCAACTCTCCAAAATCTACAACTTCCAGATACATCCCTGCACCAGGTAAGTCCTGAAATGAAGAGAGGCCAGTCTTTCCAGAACATCAACTAGTTCAATCCCCCATCCTATATTATCAATAGTCCCTTCTAACATGAAAAAGTTAGAATGGGCATAGCCCAAATACCCCTAAAGACTGAGAGAAAGATCAAAGGTGATTGTGGAGTTATACAGAGTAGGTCAGGTTTAACAAATGAGTATGAGTGGTGAATCATTATACTGATTATTTTTAACCTCCAGTACCTTAGAGCAGCTAGAAATGAAAACTTAAAATTGTGGAATTGTAACACTTACCAAACTCTGAATGAGTATGACTACTCATATATGAGTATGACATACTCATAAATGAGTATGACTACTGAATCATTGTATCGATATTTCTACTGGCTTCCCATGTCTTGGAGCAGCCAGAAGAGAAAACAAAAAAACATGGAACTGTAACACATACCAAACTTTAAAATCTGTTTTATAACTACTTGTTAAAAGGTACCTGGAAATTTACTGCTTTTGTGCATATGTGTTATATTTCACAATTAAAAAAACTTGAAAAAATTTACAGGTTGCAAAAAAGGCATTAACTTAAATGCCTGTATTAAAAAGAAAGAGGAAGTATCAAGGAAGTAACTGTTAAATTTTAAGAACTAGAGAAACAACAACAAAGTAACCCCAAAACAACAAAAAAAGAGAGAAATAAGAGAGACTAGAGCAGAAATAAATGAAATTGAAAATATAAAAACAATAGAGAAACCCAATAAAACCAGAAGTTGGTTCTGTAAGTGAATAAAACTGATGGACACTTAGCTAGGCTGACCAAAAAAAAAAGAGCATTCAAATAAATAAAACCTGAAATGGGAGAGGGTACCTAACCACTGACTCCGCAGAAATAAAGGAATTAATAAGAGGATACTATGAGAAACTATGTGCTAATAAAGTAGACAATGTAGATAAAATGGACAACTTCCTACCAAGGCATGAACAATCAAAATTGACTTGATAAGAAGTAGATGACCACCACAAGCCAATCACAAGTAAAGAGGTTGACTCATTCATCAAGAGGCTCCCAAAAAGAAAATCCAGGACTACCAGTCTTCACATGTGCATTCTACCAAGCATTCAAGAAAGAATCAGTACAAATCCTGCTCAAACTCTTCAAAAAAATTGAAGGGGAGAGAGATTCCTAACTCATCTTAACTTCACACTCATACAAAAGCCAGTCAAAGATTCTGCAAGAACAGGTAATAAGAGATCAATCATTTTAATAAATATACATGCAAAAATCCTCAACAAAATACTTGCAAATCGAATGCAGAAACACATTAAAAGAATTATACTACATGACCTTACGGAATTTATTCAACTATGCAAGGCTGGTTCAACAAAAGAAAATCAATTAATGTAATACTACATATCAATAAGTCAAAGCAAAAATACAACACAATCATTTCATGTGCCAAAAAGGAATTTAACAAAATTCAACAAACTTTCTTGATGAAAACCCTTCAAAGGATAGGAATCCCCTCCTTATGATAAAGGGAACATATGAAAAATCCACAACTTGCATCATCCTTAATTGGGAAAGATTGAAAGCTTTCCCTCTAAGATAAGAAACAAGACAAGGACGCCCATAGTCACCATTGTTAGTCAACATTGTGGTGGAAGTTCTAGCCAGAGCATTTATATAAGAAAAACAAATAAAATGCATCCAAATTGGAAAGGAAGAAGTATAACTTTCACTGTTTGCAAATGACATGATACTATGCCCCAAATCCCAAAACATCTACAGTAAAGCAATTAGAACTAGTAAATGTGTACAGCAAAGTGGCAGTATACTAGATCAATCCCCAAATATTAGTAGTGTTTCTATACACTAGTAATGAGCAATCTGAGGAGGAAATTGACATTTACAATTGCAAAGAATCAAATGCTTACACATAAATTTAATTAAGGATACCAAAGAACTATACAGAATACTATAAGAAATTGCTTTAAAAAATCATGTAAGACTTAAATAAGTGAAAAGGCATTCCATGTTCTTCAATTTGAAAACTAAATATAGTTAAGATGTCAGTTCTATCCAAATTCACGTATAAGTTCAATGCAAAACCAATTAAAATCCAAAAAACTTACTTTTCAAGAATAGAAAAACTGATAACAAAATTTATTTGAAGGGCAGTGTGCTCCGAATAGCTAAAAATATCTTGAGAAAGACAAATTCATCGTCAGGTCAAACACTCCATGACTTTGAAGCATATTATAAAGCTACAGTGGTCAAAACAGCATGGTATTGACATAAAGATAGATATACTGACCAATGGAATTCAATTAAGTGTTCAGAAATAGACCCTCTCATCCACACACAATTGATCTTTGATCTTTGATAAGGCAGTCAAGACAGCTACCTGAGACAGAGCAATCGTTTCAATCAGTAGTGTTTGTTGAATGGGATATCCATATGAAAAAGCATGAACTAGGATCCATATTTCATATCTTATGCAAAATTAACTCAAAATGAATCAAAGACCTAAACATTAGAGTTAAGCCTTTAAGATTTAAGAAGAAAATGTAGGGAAATGTCTTATAAATCTTGTGACAGTAGGTGGTTTCTTAAATGCTAACCCAAAAGCACAAGCAATGAAGAAATAAATAGATGAATGGGATCTCCTCAAAATTAAACACTTTTGTGCATCAAATAACTTTTTCAGGAAGTAAGTGTCAGGTATCAGAAAATAAAACTTAACATACAAAATGGAGTCTGTGGCATAGGGGCCCCTTCAGTTTCTTTCCCTCAGCAGCTCTTCTGACAGGATCTGATGTGACAGCAAGATAGTGAGCACAAACATACCAACACCCCACCCACCAGAGGCTAGACCAGACAACCATGAGAATGAAGTCATAATCTGCACCAGCCTGATATTTCCCAGGGATGCCTGCAACCACACATCACCCCCACCCTTCTCAGCATGTTTTTTTTTAAACCACACAGTGTCAGAAAGAAAGTTGGAGCCATTTTCCCTTTCTCTTTTGCTGGCAGTTTTCGCTGGCTCCCACATGCCTGCTCTAGCTTTGTTCTCAGTCTGTTTCTTCCTAGCAATAAACCCCTTAAGATTTAACTCACTGTTTCATGTGGAATCCTTTAGGGACCCCATGCCTAACACTAAGAAAGCAACCTAGGCAGTGGGAGACAATATTTTGAAACCACATATCAAATAATGTTTTAATTTCCAGAATATATAAAGTGGTTCTACAGCTCAACAACAAAAAAGCCCAACAACCCAATTTAAAAAATGGGCAAAAGACCTGAATAGACACTTTTCAGAAGAATACAAATGGCTAAAAAATACATGAAAAGATGTTCAGCCTTATTTGGCTATTAGGGAAATGAAAATCAAAACTGCAATGAGATATCATCTCAAACCCACTAGAAGAGCCATTATAACAAAAAGAAACATAAAATAACAAGTGTTGGAGAGGATATGGAGAAAGAGGCACACATCCACTAATGGGAATGTAAATTGGTTCAACTGCTCTAGAAGGCAGTTTTTTTGGCTTCTCAGGAAGTTGAGTATAGGATTGCCATATGATCCAGCAATACCATTACTAAGTACATATAGAGAGAGGACCTGAAAGCAAGGGCACAATCAGATATTTGCACACTGAAGTTTATAACAGTATTATTTTTGATTGCCCAGAGATAAGCATACTGTGGTATATACATACAAGAGAACATCATGCACCTGTAATACAGAATAAAGTCATGAAGCTTATAACAATGTGGATGAACCTTGAGGATATTATACTAAGTGAGATTAGTCACAAACAAAAGGATAGATACTGTATGGTGTCACTAATATGAACTAACATTAATGAGTGATTTTGAGACTTAAGAACACAGGTTATCAGGAGATGGAAGAAGGGTAGAAATTTGGCATTTGGTGCTGAAGAAATTCAGAATGTTCAACAAGACTGATTGTAAAATTTCAGAAATAGTTAGCACAATATTATATGATGGTAGCACAATAATATAAGTACACTTAATGAGGCTGAATGTGAGAATGGTTGAGGAAGAGGAGCTGCAGGCATGTATGACATCAGAAGGAAAGATAGAGGATAAAGACTGAGATGGCATAACTTAGGAATGCCTAGAGTGGACAATGATGGTAATTAAATATACAAATATGAAAACATTCTTACATGAGTGAGAACAAAGGAACGTCAACATTACAAGGTGTTCAAAATGGGATGGTATACAGGAAAAAGTATAATGGATGGAAGCTAGGGTCCACAGTCAACAGTAATATTATAACATGTTTCCACTGAATGTAACAAAGACATTAGCTAAAACTAAGTACCAACAAGTGGGTGACATGGGGGTGAGGTAGGGATTCTTAGTGGAAGAAAAGAAAATTCTTCATATATATTATGGTGGGAAGGCATGGCTATTTACTCAGGTTGGATTGTATGATGTGCAAGTAAAACTGTTTAAAAATGAAGAGAGAACCTAGTGCTAGAGAAAATGTGGAGAAACTGATGTACCTGTTCACTGTTGGTAGGGAAGCTGAGAAGTTCAGCCCCTCCAGGGGGCAGTGTGGTGGTTCCACAAGAGGCTAGAAGTAGGGTTGCCATAGGATCTTGCAGCTCCATTAGTATGGTTATACCTGGAGGAACTGAGAGTGGGGACCTGAATGGACATTTACATAATGGTGTTTATGCTGGCAGTGTTGGTGATTTGCAATGAATGGATGTGGCCTAAGGATACAACAACTCAGGTATGGAAAGCAGAACTGTGATTTTTTGGAAAGTAGAACTGTGATTTTTACATACAATGGACTACTGAGCAGCTGCAAGAAGTAATGAAGTTGTGAGGCATAGGACTAGGTAAATGAATCTTAAGGACAATATGTTGGATGAAATGACATAAACAGAAAGACAAATATTGTCATACCTCACTCATATGGACTACCCTTGATATACAAACTCAGAGAATTGAAGTCCAGAGCATGGGTTATAATGTTGGGGTCTATTGTAAAATCTTACAGAAGTCCCATATACTCTGGAGTTTAAACTGTGGTTTATCATTCCTGAGATATCTAGTTATTTGCATGTAACTTGTTTTGTAAAGAAGGATTTTATAAAGCTTAACAATAGCTGATTTTTCCTGCTTAATTTAGCTATTTACATATATTTTAGCTTCTGAATGATAAAAATATCTAGCAAAAGCATTTGTGTCCTTCACTGCTATGCACCTGCTGTGAGTTAAGAATTGTAAAAGAAAAGAGTAATGGGCCCCATCAGGCTAAAGATAAACAACCCGAGACTTCCCAGGGGCGGTTATCTGCTTCTTGCAACC